>WURS02000015.1:1536805-1549303 GCA_011762765.2 Rhinocypha anisoptera | reverse complement strand
CATTCAAATAATAGTAAATTAAGAAAAGGGATAGGAACACATAAAAGGACGAACACACAATGTGGTTGAAAATATTTATTTGTTTGAAAAAACTTTTTAAAAGAAATAATTGGTCTGTTTTCAAGTATTCATCCCTAGTGTGTACTGTATAATTATGAAGTAACTATAAAAAATGCACGATAAGTGTATAAAATTTGTCTTTCTCATTTTTGTAGAAAGTATTTTGTATTTTTTTAATCATAACAGGCAGTATTAAATTGTGCATATTTACTATAGGAAATGCCAACTGTATTGGAAAGAATAAAATTCTGTCAAAAGGGCAAGCTTTGGTGTTTATCTTAAATTTGGTTTTACATTCAAGCATCATTAAAAAGTGCATTATTTGTTCATTAATGATATGAAATTTGAAAACAAAAATGTTTCATGAATGTAAAGCTAATTAATATATTATTTGCAGAAGTCAAATAGTAAGGTGGTGAAATTGCAGATTAGCTTTATGTTCAAAGCCCATTCAACAGTGATGTCAATAATACTCGATGTGCACTGAAAGTAAATGAATTATAATAATAACTCACCCTTTCTTCCAACCATGCTTCCATCTCACGAAAGTCACTTTCCCTTGCAATCTTTTTTTTTGGGTTCAGCAAGGTATTTCGGACATTAAGAAGCAAACAAACACAAAAACAAATTACAAACATAGATAAAGAATGAAGTTTTTAGTATACAGAAAGAAAAATACACAAAAGAGGCATTAACGAAATTGTAAAGCTGAACAGAAACCTTAGACAAACTAAATAACTCCCTACTAGCACACATTTTTCCTTTATATGGTCTCTTATTCTCCTCAAGTTTCAATCTACGCCAAATTTTCAATTCAGTTCACTGTGGAGGCCGTCACTTTGTGGAAATCCATGATAGAGTGATGGTTTTTTAAATAACTTTTATGGAAATCTTTTGTGGAAATATAAAAGTTATTTAAAAAACCATCACTTTTCAATTCAGACCCTATCATTCATTGCACCACACCTACTCTTCAACTCCTAAGATATGAAAGTGTGAATCCAAATGATCCAAAGTACGAGTTAATTGAAGTTTCAACTAATTTATACTAAAAAGAAATTATCTTGATTAATTGAAGATGGTATGCTTTACTATTACAACAAAATTCTAAAAGCACAGTAAACTTTTTTCTGTGCCCCACTTCTTGTTTCATATGGAGAGCCTCTGAATGAAAATGTCTTTGAATTGTAAAGCTGTGATAATTACTGATGATAATTATGTCAGAATGAGAGAATTAGATAGTAGAAAAAGTAATAAAATTTAAAAAGCCATTATAGCATTTTTCATTGGTCTTAAGATTGCATCATTTAAAACAAAAAAAGAATCGCAGAAACTTGAAAGTTGCAGCATTGCTATTTTCAACCAAAAATTCTTTCAAGGTACTATGTGCCTACTTAGATTTAAATTGAAATGACAAGAAACCCAATGATTGCCACATTCCCCACACAGTTGAATCATACAAAATAGTGATATTTCCTCAAGTATTCAATACCAATTCCTTGATGGTGTTGAAGTGATAACGGGGGCAGTAGCAGTCATGGATGCATGGGTGAGAATTGGATTAACAACAGAGAGAGGAGGTAGAGTTTTAGTGATAAAAATGGCTAATATTTTTCAGGAATGGAATTGTATGCTAAATAAATCTAGAAACTTGTGCCATTAACTCTTTCTAGTTCCTATACAGAATACCAAAAATAATTGTAGTCTTCCACAACTATCCAATTTGGTTGAAAAGATGGGAAGTGACCCCTTGTCCAAATTAAAAACACACTAATTTAGTACAAAATTTTTAATAGGTATTATCCTTTAAGTTAAAGCGTTAAACTGAAATAATGGACAGGAGTCTAACAATTATAAGCAATCCTCATCAGATATAAAGATGAGATTACAGAATCACAGGATTAAAACAAGATTGAGGGAACACATTAAATGTTTGCTAACTAACAACACTACTTTGGTCTAGAACCTGCTTCGCACCTCATTCGCATATAACAGGTATATACCTGTTATATACATCCACCCCAAGGTGTTCAACTTTCATTACAACCATGTGCTTTCATAACTTATTTCAATCTGTGGCAATGTTATTTGAATATGATTATATGACAAAAGGTTTTCATTTTAAAATTACCTATGAACTCAATTTTTACCTAAATTTCTCCTAGAAATAGCCTGCTAACCTTTTCTCCTACAATACCTACCTCATATGGGGAAATATTTGGAGCCTATATTTACCCTCAACTCAATTATTTATACCCATATTGTTCACCTTATCATAGAGACCCATTTATAATTTGAACCCATCTCCCTAATTACCCATAAACTTAATGCTCCCTTGCCAATAAAGTCAAACCAATCATAAAGCTGTAGACATAAAACATAAAGCTGTAAACACCAACATCATTTTCAACTATGATATGATTAGAAGAATTACAAAAATTTACTTATTACTACATTTCTTAAGTAATATGAGTTTTTTCAGAAAACTGAATAGGAAAGCTTCTGCATACATGTGCTAATATCAAGTAACTAATTTGTTTTAATTCATTTTATTTGTATCTTGAATGACTCCTTTAAAATTTTGGAAACATCAGTAACATGATGAGACACCCACACATTTTATGATGTGAAATATTTTGTGGGTAGGATTCTTCAGTAATTATAACTTAGAATTTTTCAATCCCTCAGAGTAAAAAAATAACTAGTATATAAAAAATAATTAAATATAAATTACAGAAAAGAAAAAAATAAGATTTTGTGGGTTAATATTATACAGTATGTGTTCAAAACATTATTATATATTTTTTAAAGATACTATAAAGTATACGCCAATGCTTTTAGCCTCTGTAAACAAAATATCATTGTTATAGACTTTAAAAAAATTAAAGGCTATCTCTACTCAGCATTATGCCTTTAGGAAAAAATTTTTATTCAATATCCTGTAATGGTATGGTTTAACCAACTTCTTACCGGCTGTGATCTTGTCTGTGCCACTGAGCCTAAAGAAGCTGTAGTTTGGTCTGGATCTAAGTTGTCTTTATATGTGCTACCACTGAAAAATGAATTAGAATAAGTATCATAGGAGTGGCTGAAAATGTTTATAATGAAACCATTATTAATGCATGCATTTCAATTATAATGTCATGTGGTACTGATTTCAATTCAAGTGAATAGTCATTAAGATGCTAATTGTGAATGTGTTTATCTGGTTATCACATCTGTTTTTCCAAGGCTCACATCAAATTAAGATTATGCCTTGTATAAGAATTTGAATTGGAAGCAGATAAAAGAAATTTCCTTATATAAAAATGCATGCTTATCATTTAAAACAAGATTCAATCAAGAAGGGAGTACGTACTTATAGGAGCAGGTGCAAATACACAAAGGACATTATTTATGACACATGACCATAAAAGATGAGCAGAGCTCTGTTGTTTTTATTTGCTTGAAAATTCTGGAGACGCTTTTATAAACCAGTACAAGCAGAAAAAAGCTGTGCTATCAAAAGAACAAAAAAGTTAGAAAATAAACTATAGAGGGATTTTTCAAAAAAATATTAACTAATATGTATGTATGCAAGCTACTAGCAATATAGCTTCAACTACGGTAGTTGAGGAAATGGATCTGTGAATGGTGTGGCTCAAACAACAATAAAAACAAATGCCCTACCATATTTACCACATATTTAAATAGCCATACATAGAATTTAAAAAAGGACTTTATGACATTAAAATTGCCTTCAAAAAGTTTGGGGGTGAGTTAGCTACTGTCTTTAGTACCAATATTATTACTATTATCCGATTTCAGGAATTTCAATTTTTCCTCATTATTTGTAACATTTAGGTGTGTAGATCAAGAAACAGCCTTAAATCATTTAAGAGGATCCCTAAGGATACATTTACCGGTAAGTGAATATAGAGATTTCTTCCAAAAGTGATGGATTGTGTCACCTATGACAATCTAAATAATTTACACTCACCCCACTTTGCTTGATTCATAGGTCACATTCCGAGATTGGGCAAACATGTCAAATTCTGTATCATCAGCAGCACCGGCTGTAGTGCCACCCCTTGCAACTCCACCATCTGCCCCTCCCTCTGCACCTCTCTGCTGTGACCCATGTTGAGCAGGCACAGAACTAATTCGACTGAGTTGGGATGTCACGTTGTTGGAATTTATACCTTAAGGGAAAAAAACAATAGAAGTGACAACAAATATGGTCAACATTTAACCCTCATACAAGGTGAGGCTCATATAGCTAACACACATGAGGTGGTGCATGCTCATAACATCCATTCAATTTAGTGAGACTCAATTTTTAAAACTGTTTTACAAGTACTTTTAATTTGAATTACTGCACACAACCTTCAAATTGAAGGTGATATAAGGGAAAAAACAAGTGGAAGAACAGGTAAATTGATGTTAGTTTTCATAATGGCTGAGAGACCTTAAACTCATACCAGCTGGAAGAAAAAGGGTTAAGTATTGCCTAATTTCTTGGGTATTTTCAGGCATTACTTTGTGGAAGCGATTCATAATGAAGATAAAAACACTTGGTTTTTCCACATGAAGCCAAACCAGGTACTTTCATCTTCACCTAATTTCTCTTTAAAAGGCAACATTTTTATTTGCTAGGCATAAATAAGTTCAATATGGACCAAATATTACAATCATTCAATTCCTGCACAAGTGAGAATTATATGCATATAAAAATGTTTAAATGTGTCATGTCACAATTTTTTTTCAAGTTACCAATCAAATTTACATCACTTATTTTTAACATAAGTCAAATGGAATTGCTATTTACCAAACTATAGATGAAGAGGATTCTTTGACATGTCTGGGAAAAAAGACTTTTCTTTAGTGTTTGACTTTTCTTTAGTGTTTAACTAGTATGTGTGGCCAACTAATTGTATGGCATGACTCATAGATTTTATTCATTATGATCATTAAAACATAAGGCTTGAATTCTAAAAACAGAAGATTTTTTACAAACACAGAAGATCTATTACAAAAAATTTTTCTTGTGTTCTGCTAGGTCAAAATCAAACTAACTTTTGTTCTCATCAATTATCATTTGATGGCATTTAATAAAAATCACCATGGTCCTTTAAATTGAATAATTATTAATTTTAAATTGTTCTTAAACTTTAGAATCTTGTTTTCCTTAATAAATTACTCCAAATAAGAAATATGAAAGATGTACACTAATAATTTCCATTGAATAAGATTTACTCAATTTTACCCTTTTTTGCATGTTTACTATGCTGTAAACACTCTCGAATGACTGAAAGTATGACAAAACCTTTTAACCCCACACACCCTTTATTTACCAGGATATTCATAGCTAGGGGATGACAATTGCACAATAGAAATATCCATTCTTTGCAGTGAAAGGGTTAAGAGAACTAGCATCTGGCAATAGAGATACTAGTAAAAATATTTTAACATTATAAAATAAATATAATGAATCAAAACAATTGAGAAAATTGCAATAATTATGTACTACAGATATATCCTTCCTACAACTTCTAAATTTCCACCACATTTAAAAAATAACATTATTCTGTGGGTATAACTGCCTCAAAATATATATATATACATTCTTCTACTTCTAAGCATTACCCTGCAAACTACTGCAAGGGCATGTGGTAGGGGGTGAGCCACCACCAAACATACACAATCCAAAATGCAAATGTTAAGAGACACATTGCACTCAGAATAAAGCAACCCACATGCAAAATAAAGTGGTTCTGTGACCCTAATGGGGCTAGGGGAATGTAAGGAGGAAGAGCCCTCTCTCGCTGGTGGATAGTTAAGGGGTGGGGATTAAGTTAGGGGCAGGGAGATAAGGGGTGGGGGGTCACGCAATGAGTGCTGATGTCTTTTTTAGAAAGTTTCGCAGTCAGGACGGGTGAATTTTAGTCCAACAGGCGAAACCGTTGGACATTTTGAATCCGGTGAAGGACTAGTTTGGACCTCATAAAAAAAATATATATATATATATACACAACCATACTGGAATATGGGGTATCCCAAGGATTATTGTATTTATCTATAACTTATATGTTCCCCACACCTTTTTTTCATAATTATTTCTTAGTATTTTACCTTGTCATTGTGCAATAATTCTAATTTTGAGTAAAAATCACTGTACATTCAACAAAAAAATTATATACTTTCTTTTACAGAATACAGGGTTGGGTTGTTAAATCTGGAAAAATGAAACATTTTTAAAAAGTAAAAATCTTAGTTGCCAAAAAATTTAAATTAGAAAACAATCTTTTTGCATGTGTGACCTGTCCAGAGTGAAATTATTTGATGCAATGGTAATTGATCAGATTACTTCCATCCTTGGCCTGAAGTTCTCAGACCCTCTCTGCAAAGCAGTGGTATCCAATTGGTATATGCTGCTTTGATAGTTGTGAGTAAAGATGCCACATTCGGGTGCCTGCAGTTGTAACTCTTTTGGTTATGCTGAAAACATAGCAGTCAAGGCTGTTCATCAAATTCAGACTACTCTGGGCCTCAGAATTCTGTAGACCAGGAAATGTCCATGTTATCCAACAACCAGTTTTGGACTAAATGGATTGTGTATGCTGGTTCATCATATTATTGAAACACATCACCTCCCTGAAGCTAATTTCTGTACATGGTTATCATTGCATTCTTCAGGACATGCATAGAAACTCCTTTCATAACAGTATTCCCTTGCCAAAAGAAATGATGCAATATGATGTTACCCTCAATGGATGACACCAAGCATATGGATATTGGCTGGAAATTTTGTTCCAACAACATTCAGGACATCTGTGGGATCGTGGGCAAGCCAGCAATCATTCCTCAGGTTTATCTTGGCATCAACCTTAGAATTTTTCATGGGAATATAATGTTATCCATCACTTTTTTTCAAAGAACACAACATCAGGTGACAGCAAGCAATTAACTTTGTTCTGGTACCCTCAGAGAGAATTTGCCAAACCCGTAATAACTAAGACTACATAATAACATAGGCCCTCTTCTGCAATTTAGCCAGTTGTCTACTCACTGACATGCAAAAGTTATTCTAATGTCTTTAAAAACTGTTCCATGTCCTCCAAAATCGACACCTGAGCATTGTCACAAATACCACCTCCTCAATGGGATAGCATTAACTTCCACAGATGTCTTGGAAGCATTATATTTAGTAACAATGTCATACACAATTGATCTCAGTAAACTGAAGAAGCAAACTATTTCAGTTTCTGAATGTCCAACATGACTTTCAATAACTGTGACTCTTTGGTTGTACTCTGCATTTTTTCACACAGCTCGGCCATTTTGAGGTAATGAGTTTACTAGAACCATGTGACTTCCACGATCACCAACAATGAATGACCTGTAGCATAAGTATGTACTAAGTGACAGGAAATTCTAATTCAAATTAGAATTTAAATTAAATATCTGCTGTAGCCTACTGTCCAAATTTTACATTAGTTAAATTCATACAGCTTAGATATGGAAGATGGAAAACTTCAGTAAAACCAATATTTATATATTTTATTTTATATTTTTATACATTTATACATAATACAGCAGCATCTTGATTTTACATAACACCTAAGGACCCAAATTTTCGGTGTTTTGTAAAATCAAATTATGTAAAATCAAGATCTGAGTCTGAGTTCGATTAATTTGGTAAGAGCTGTATGAATTTAACTAATTTTAAAATTCTAAAGCTTGAATAGACACTTAAACAATGTGCCTATTCCAAACTCCAAGATTAATGTACGATAGTCATATGAAAAGTAGATTGATAGACTGCATCAAAAGTCATAGGAACACACACACACCAACTGCCAAAAACAACGAGCCATACACTAGATTTCCAGTAATTCTAATTCACTTACTAAGGCCAGCCAGCTTGCTCCCAAGGCCTCCAGTAGCAGAAGTAAGGGGGGCAGCTGCAGCCTCTTCACTAAGGTCAATTAATGACTCGTCTGCATCTTTACTAGCCTCTTGTCTGGCAGCAGCAGCCTGATTCCCTGCTTCCCTATTCTTCACAAAGCGCCCATAACTGTATCATGAATGAAAGGGAATAGATTTTAGGAAAAAGATCTGATCTTACCTACTTTGACAGAAATAAAAATAATAAACAAAAATTAAATGCATATTCTTAACACTGAAATTTTTAATTTTAATTTCTATTCTGGAAAAACTTCTTTTCAACAATGAAGTAATATGTAATATTTTAGCATTGGGTGTTTACGAGGGTGGTCTGAAAAGTTACCGACCCAACAAAGCTACAAGACATTTTTTTCTGATATTTTTTTTTTATTTTTTCAACATAGTCTCCTTGTAACTCTACACACTTCTTCCAGCGATGCTCCCATCTCTGTCACCCATCCAAAAAGTACTCGGTGTTTTTCTCTGTAAAATAATTGTTCACGAAGGTGATTGCCTCTTCATTTGACGAAAATCTCTGTCCTCAAGAGTGCAATTTGTAGATGAGGAAACAAAAAGAAGTCGCTGTTGGGGCTAGATCTGGTGAGTGAGGTGGATGGTCGAAGCAGTTCAAACTGTAATTCGTGGATTTTCGCCATGGCAACCGCTGAGTTGTGAGATTATTATATTATTATATACTATTATACTCCTCTAAGTAACATTTCAAATACTTATATTGATGTCTATTATTCACTACAAAGGGATGCATAAATGAAAATTCAACGTTCTCGCTGGCCTACCTCCATAATTGGTAATTAATGTGTAACTTACTTGGTGAAAAAGATGTCAATAAGTAACGATCCTCCTTTGAAATATATTTTATACACGATCTTTCACTCCGACAAGGTTGAAGATCGAAATTGATGCCAGGAAACGAACACTCAAGTATATCACGAATTTGGTGTAAATACCACTTCTCATCAAACTTCAAATAGGCATGGATATGGTACGACACGTTGTCTGACACAGCACTCGTTTCCAAAGCGATACACCAACTGGTAATATACCACTGGAAAGTCTCGTATATATCACAACGTTGTAACGACGAAGAGGGGTCGGAGAGGGTTGAGAAAAAAACATGTCCCGGCTTGCATCGCTGGCGTGTTGCGTTATCAGCTTGCATGATGTCATGCGGCTCGCTCCTGCACAAGCCCCGCTCGCCGCATCCGCTGACGGTCGCTAGATTACCATCCGTTGATGGTCTACCTTGAGCTTGAAAACGGGCTGAGATACTCGAAATATCGTGTAAGTTTTATCTGTGTCGTTCTTTCTCCGTGTGTTCCTGTCCGTCTCCTGTCTATCTTCGATATAACTTATATATATATATATAAGTAGTTGTTATTAATGTAAATTCGACATCAATCTGTTCACCATGTAACTTGATGAAATTAATGGTATCAGGTTAAGCCTCATCCCCCTCGCCAATGATCCATACGCCCCAATAGTGTTAGTCTGGTAATTCTAGGATCCTGCACTCTCTCACTGTCCAATAAAGTCATGGAATTAATGCCGACGTCGAATCAACAATTCCCTCATCATTTGTGTACTTGTTCAAGGCATGATCACTAATTGGTTACCCCAGTGGAGCAAGACGCCTTTGAAGCTTGAGTGGCAGACGCTGAGTGAACTTAAGTTTAGCTCATAACCTTCCGTCTGTCTATGATGGAAAAACCCTAAAAGAAGCATAATTGCTCCCACCGTCACAGTTCCTGGAGGCATCTAAACGTTCGAGAACTTCAACCAATTCCAGATTAAAAGCCGTTGGTAAGGAATTACATTATTGATAATTCAGTCATCTTCAACACCTGACACACGAAATGCTAAAGGTTTATAGTTTACCTCTACCCAGACATCCAGCGGTATCATTTCAGACAAAACGGAGGTGTTTAACTCACATCAAGAATAAAATTTCTTTTCTAACAATATAGAAAGACTGCTCCAATATTTTCCAAAATTTTACTCCTTTATTTATTAGAGTAAATTTCTGACCATAGCGATCGTTCAGGAATGATATCGATACAAGAAAAAACGATTCAAAACCAAAAAAATATAAACTGTGGGGAAATCTATAAATATGAAAAAATTTTAGAGAACGAAGAAGAAAGTAAAAGAATGAAAAAGGAATTTCGTAAGATAGAGATGGATTGTCAAAACTAATACTTTCGTCAACCTGGACAGACGGAAGATGAAAAAAATCTGCTTTCTTAACCATAGCCATGATTCCTGATACGAGAAAATTATCGTTAGTCACCGACCTACTTAAGGAAAATTTCCGACAAACAAGATGCCAGACTCTCCACTGCATAGGCAATGCAAGCTATAAAAAAATTGTTGATAAACATCCTTCAATCGTTTGTTAAATCATTGGTTAAACTTTTAACGTAGCATTGTTTGTACATATTCACGTAAGTATGCTTGTTGTATTGTAGTGTATTGTTGTAGTGTGATATTGTAACGTACGTACGTTTGTATATACTCGTATGCAAACGTACATAAGTTTCACTTCACACGTAGTTATCCCCAGATGTTTCTTAAAGTATAGAACCAACTTCCAATCCAGTAAATTTTACGCCCCAACTTCCTCCATGACGATAGTGATATTGTCATCGGATTTAAACAAATCTCGAGGTCTCATTGCCGTACTCTCTATTAGATTTACTGGAAACAAGTAGGTCGTTGTGGAATTTACTCAATATTCGTAGAGCATCTCCTAATTTTCCTTCCTCCTCCGCTGTCCCCCAACATGTTTATTCTTAAAGACGTTACAGTCCTATTTTCTTGAACAAATACATGATTTTCAAGTTCGTGGGGGGGGGGGGGGGGTGTTACTTTAGCAGACATATACGAGCATACTCTGACGAGGAAGGGAAGAAAACTAAAAAAATTAAATTTTAGAAAATTTTCTTTTCCCTTGTGCTGGTACTGTCATAGCAAATCTTCCAGAAGAAAAAATTGAGTCATTTATACTTTCCACCACGACCAAGGCCATACATTTTTTTCAATACTCCCCTACCGACCAAAGTGGTGGGGTATGTGAAAATAATGTTATGTAATCTTAAGCTTTATTTGAAAATATTTTACCCTAAAATCTTAAAAATATCACACAAAAATTATGTATATAACTACACTTGCACAATATAAACATAGATCATAAATAAAAGAAAATTGATCCGAAATTTTGGTGGTCGAGGCACAAAGGAAGAAGAATTCTGCATTCTTCTTCCTCGATCCCTATGGAAAAGGTGTGCCTCGACCACCGAGAATTCAGATCCAAATATAAGTGTTCTTTTACTTTTGTTCTTTGTTTATCTTGTGCAAGTGTAGTTATATCCACAAGTGTGGACTCCCCGTCGTATTGGATTTATATATATTTGGTGGTCGGAAACGTTTCCGACCTCAACGTGAAGATGGCAGTACTCGTATATAAAAGCTAGAGAATTTCGTTGTTCATCTGTTGACAGTTACTCACCAAAGTTTCAGCCATTTTGGAGGCGCAGTTGTTATGTAACAGTCGTTTGAGTGAGCCGACGTGAGTGTTTTTGTGAAAATGGACGACATCGAGTATCAAAATGTTATTAAATATTTGATTTTGAAAGGCAATACGCCTATGCAAATCACAGATGAGTTGGATTCTATGGTATGGGGACTCTGCACCATCATTTACCACAGTATTATAAAAAAAATACTAAATGATATGTGGTAGGAAATATGGAGAGTAGAAGAATGATTTAAGCTAAGGTTGAGTGATGGTTTTTTAAAATAACTTTTATATTTCTACAATTTCGTTTGTGGGAATATAAAAGTTATTTTAAAAAACCATCACTCTATCATGGATTTCCACAAGGTGACGGCCTCCACAGTGAACTTTAAGATGAGGTTACATGCTATGAAGTTCTAATTTGTAGTTCACCAAAAACAGTCTACCTTAATCGGTAGATTTCCCCCTTCACATTAATCAGTCATCATGTATATAATTAAAATTAATTAAAACATACAAATACCACGCACGAGTCGGTAAATCTGTGGACCAAAAGACCAACTACGTACTTCAAAGAACAGGCGAAAAGTGAAACTTGTAAACCTACCAAAGGAGACGGCACCAGATCAGTCCTATATTGAATCGTGATTGAATTGAAAGATAATCTTCCGTTTAACTTAAGGCTCAGGTTAGATTTTCTCCTCTATACCTTAATTTATTCCCAATTCAAATCTGCATACTTCCCAACACCTATCATTCTATCGAAAAATCTCTATTCTCTTCCTACCCCTGCCTCGCTTACCACAACCTTAACGCTTACACTTACCGCTTATCACAACCTTCAAAAACACATTGCCACTTGAGTACCCCTTTCGTCCACCTATCCTGCCTTTCTTGGATTTCAAACAGCATTCACCTCTCCTCCCACACCATTCTTAACACTTTTTAGTTTTCCTCTCTCCGTCCTTTTCACATTC
>WURS02000015.1:1508029-1529488 GCA_011762765.2 Rhinocypha anisoptera | reverse complement strand
GGTCCCTCCGCTTCGCGAGAGCACGGGGGAAGGAGGGTTGCAGACTCGCCTCACCCGTACCACTGGCTGCCTCTCCTCCTCCCGAAGGTTACGCCGCGTGATCGTGGTCGAGCGCATAGATCCGTCCGCCTCCGGAGAGTCCGCTCCATCGCACACGAGTCTTCTCCTCCTGCCGGGGCGCCACTCACACACTGCCAAAGAATTTTTCCTTCCTAAGCTTTTTCCCATATTCCCGGGGTCGCTTGGTTAATTTGTTTTTGCACAAATTTCAATTGTTATGCTCTTGCCGAAGCAAATGTCCAGTAAGCATTAGTTCTCAGACAAACGCATATACCGGCACGACACAAACACACACACGTCTGGGTAGCACACTCGCCGGCAAGGTCGCGGGTTCGAGTCCCGCCTAGTGCGTGGGTGATCTGTTTCTCCAATAAAGATTTATCCATGATTCGAAGTGGTGATAAATGACCTTAACCGCCGACGCACCCTACAAACAGAAATACAACTAGGAAACAACAATGCCCTGGGTGGGCTCCGAACCAGCGACCTTAGGATCGGCCAGCGAGTGAACCGCACCCACTCGGCTAAACCGGCCGACTCGAACTGCGAAGGAATTACGAGAAGGTATTTCCTCTATTTCGACACCATTGCGACCTCGGATCGAGTTGTCCGTTCTTTATCGATTCAAGTCAAGTGCACGAGTCGTTCGAAATGGCTCAGAAGTCTCCGAAGTCATGACCTTCTCATAACCCGAGCGGAGAATGCCCCGCGTAGGATCGCTCCCCCGCAGTAAAGCAGTCGACGGCACGCTCCCCGCGTCGAGACCAAACAATTTAAACCGCTAAGGTTGGCTTGCTTCGTGAGGGAAGAGTGCTCACCCAGTACGAAGCCCAAAGAAGAGGGTGGAAATTCACAAGGTATCACACAATGGGGACCAGTTCCTTTCCTTGAATGCCGCATGCGGTCACTCAGGAAGACCAGGTACCCATGAAATCACTCGCAGCTTGGGATTGGCCGGAGGTGTGTCCGGAGACGTCACGTAGTTTTGAACCCGGGTTCTCCATTCGATTCCAAAGAGCTCTAACCTCCGGGCTACCGCGGCCTTCACGTATATGCAAATGATCGAATTCGAACCAGCTTGTTCTGAATTCGATGGGTCGGGTTTGTTTTGGGTCCGGGTGAGAGGAAGAGTTCGGATGGATGTGGAGGAAGACAGCGCTCCCCGACTCCGACAAAGGGCCGTCGTCTACAGTCACCAAAATGCGAAAGAAAAAACTTATTCCCGTAATAATTCGGTGGAATTCGCGAAAACAGATGCGAAAGTAACATGCATGGGATCGGGGAGCATCCGCACCGGCACATGCGAGCTATGTAAGCGCAGTCGTTATTAATAATATAAGTTGCGAATGAACTTGTCTCGTGCGACTGCCAGTGTGATACGTTTCCCCGGAAGGAAGAAAAATGGAACGATAAAAATTCACAGGTAAACCTTACTTCAACCTGACGTGCGCCGATTCTCTCTAACAATCCTTCGCATTGTCAAAATGTCACGGTTGGAAAAAGAGAGAAAAAAAGCAGCAGTGAAAAACTACGCAACGTTCGCAACAAAAAAACGAATACGGGCGTCCCTGGCCCCCTGGAATTCAATTTGCTATGACGCTGAGTGGCATTGCCGAATTCAGAACAAAAAAAACGTTTAAAAAATCACGGAATGCCCCTGACTGGCATCGTAGAAGTTTTTTCCGACAAAGTTTTGGTCACAGTTACAAAACAAAACGCAAGTACGGAAAACCAATAACGTTGTCTCGATGTTTATTTTTGTGTGGCTGCCGCATTCCCCTTTGAAAACCTTATCCTAACGGAGGGATACACTTCAAAAGAACAGCACAAGGTATTCGGTAGGTGTGCTCACTTTACTCCGGGAGTGAACTGATTCGAGGAATGCAAGTAATTGGCGCATTCGTTTTCCGCCCGGAGGGACATCGGGCGACGTGACCGATTTCATTTCGTTCCTGGGAAGTTAAACCGAACACGAGTAACGGCTTCCACTCGACTACTTTGGACATCACCAGGACGGTTCAACCCAATATATTCAGAAAAGGAGAGGACATCGTTGGTGACGATAGTGAACCAACGATCAACTAATTACACGCCAATTAGATTAGATGCATTCATCGATAACTTAAATGAGTGTTTACTTTATCTCTAGTGCTTACTAAGGTAATTTTACATAATGAATAGCTTAAATTTAGTTTTCCGAGAATGCAATAATCGGTTGTTAAAACTAAATTGAGTCATTATGATAATTATAGACCTTGAAAATCTGACGTCTTTATCTTCCCTATAGAAGGAAATATACTATTAAATAATCGTCGCGAACGACAACATCAAATTACCAATGAATTTTTGAAAAGGGCAGTACCTAAAAACGCCAGTGTCCAGAAAAGTTGGCCTATGACCCATGTGTTTCCGTTAATGATAATTGTCCTCGATCCTAAAAGAAACTATTATAATTACAATCAGACGCACAAAATTATTTAATGCAAAGACCATATACACGACGATTTAGGCTACAATTTAATTTCACCGAAAATCAAAAATGATGAAAAGACAACCATAAATGAGCGAAATAATCCCATAATCTAAAATTATTAAAGACAAAGGTCGTCAGCATATTTTTAATTACAAGAATACTTCTTTGTCATGTTACAGTGTTACCATTGTGGCGGCACATCAGCAAATCTTGATTTTATTAAATGAATTGAACATTGAATATCAAATTGGAAATGATTAATTATCACTGTGCTTTGATTATCGATTGCTTTGTTATTAGTTTATAACGCTTAAAATATGTAAATAAACAAATCTTCCGGGATTTCCTCCATTTGTGACTAATTTGACGACAGTTTCGCCATTATTGCAGACGTCGTCTGCAGTGATGGCGAAACTGTCGTTAAATTTAATCACACACGGGGAAAATCCCGGAAGATTTGTTTCTTCAGTCGCACTTCGTGGAAGCTTTCAAAGCGTTTACAATGTATGTGTAACAAGGAGTCTTGACAACCAAGGGGTATTGTTGGTTGTTGATTAGAAAAAGTCAACGCGAGTCAACGTACCGCCATGTCTAACGCATGTCGAGCTTTATTTTGTGAGTGAAATTCACGACACCACACCATACTAAGCAATTATTTAAAATGACCTTTTCAAAAGGAACGTCTTTCGGCTAAAAGCATTAAGCATTAATGATTAAACCTGGAACAGGATATAGTGCATAACTAGAAAATTTGAAATATATTTTAGGCCGGGTCTGAAAAATTAGGTACCAAACGCCAACCAATCGTCAGAGAACATGAAGCGAAAATTTTTATGACGCCTCGATACCAGTTGCGTTCGTTAATCAGAGGGCATATTTGGTGTCAAAAAGGGTATCCAACAGTCCGTACTGTTGCATCGAAGAACAAGGTTAGCGCCATTGCATTTGACGTGGAGTGGACAGGCCGCCTGTTAATCGACTGCTCTGACTCCAATTAAACTCTTCCTTTCAAAACTCCTCCGATATACGTAAAGTGTTCGTATGTGTGTCCGTGCCTGTCAAATTTAGGGTAAACTCGCAAAATGAACTAGAACTGTATTTCAGAGTGACAGCAGAGATGCGGAAGCCTAACTTCTAATGGCTAATTGAATGAACGTACACACATCAGAGCGGTCTGAAATTCCGAACGGTGGGCTCACATTTCGGAAGCTTCAAATTCCGAATGAACTTCGAAGCATTAAACTTTCGACAAACGAAGCTCCGTGAAATAGAAACTGTGGAGTCACCGAATAGCTAGTGAGACCAAAAGACCTAATTAATTGTGGCATAGAGTCCTTGGAATTTGCTATCCCATTACTGGTCGAAATATCAGTTGTAATATTTATTCTTAGTAAGAGAAATTATCTCAGAGTAATTCAATTATTCGCCCATTGCAATTTCCATTTGCTTTTAAATTTAATTTGCTTGATCAATACTGGTGGTCACCTTACACGGCTGCCTTTGAGTCCGCCATTGGGATGTATTGTTTTATGAGTTTGTTTTACTTCTTAGATTACAGGGTCAACTGTCGCCAGTACACTGAAATCGTCTGAGAAACATTAGGAAAAAGTACAAACTGCACTGCTCTCTGGCAAAGGTTGTGGAACTTTACGCTGTGGTACGAACGGTTATGTTATTTTCCTGGCTGGATTCTTATAAATGTCTAATGAAAACGAAAAGAAGTCTCTTGTATGAGTTTTACTGTCTAAATACCCCCCTTTCTATTTTAGTTGGTCTCTCTATTCGATGCAGTATCCTCAGCTTCTTGTATCACCTATATTGTTATGCATATCACATACCTCACATTATACCCATATCCCCAAAGGTCGCCTGCAGGATACTTAAAAAGTAAATATACTGCTTCTTTGTCAAAAAATTGCCTTTATAATAGGATGAAAAATCTTGATAATTTTTCGAGCAAGGTCATACGTTTTCCACCTGGGATGATGATTTTTTCTCAAAAATAGGTTCTTGATGGACTACTTTGAATTCTGCTGAAATTTATTTTAAATTGCTTACTGTAGGCAACCTAAAACTCATAGTTTCTGACTAACCAATTTACGTTTAGCGACAAATGATACTTTGCTTTAACTTCCGCGTACATATTTACTGATTAACTGCCATATAAAATGCCCAACTTCCCTCTCTCTCCGCTACACACTCCCAATATTTTAAATTTGAACACCCATCTCAACACTCTTTCAACTCGCAATATTTCTCCCAAACACTTATCTTCGACGTACTTCTCCTTAATTATTCCCTTTTCCTTAATTCGTATTCAGAGGAAGAATCAATCATTTTTCGGAACGATCTTCACTATATTCTATACTTCTCGGATAATTGATTTATTCATTATTATTTTCTACAACAACACTATTCAACTGCAACAGTATTGTATTTAAAAATGCTAGTTACCTAAAATTTGTGGCTTCTTTCATTCACGTTTGGAAAATTGATATTACACCTTACACTATTATAGGGCGAACAATTTAGGGCTCTGTGGATTACCTTGTACTATGTTCTCCGTGGATTACCTTGTATTCCGAAACTTTTCCCTATATCTGTTTGGTGTCTTTTAATCAAACTTCATTTTCACTAAAAATAATATTTTAAATAAAAAATAAAATATTTAAATTTAAGACTAAAAAAATTACCTGAAAAAGTACCACCGCAAGATTTTTCTTCTTGTCCTTATTTATGCTTGTTTATACGTTGCTATGGAGCTGTCAACGACACCAAGACTACGGCAGAGCCCCCAAGCCTACACATGGAGTTTTTGTGAACCACACTTGTGTACATGAAATCTCCGGTAGTAGTATTTTTGTTGGTAGGGTGCTTGGTCATTTCGTACCTCTTCAAATCATAGAAAACCCTATTCGACAAACACCACACCCATGTCCTAGGCGGGATTCGAATCTTTGACTCCGGTGACCTTTGGGGATAGCCGACGAGCACGATACCCCCATGCTGATCTGTAACTTTACGTGAAAGATAGTTAAAGAAAATGTAAATGGAAGCAACTTACAGATATTATTTTAAAAAATTACTTTCCCCTTAAAAATATGCAAAAGTAAACGTTAAAATTTACACCTCCCGCGAAAGACCTTCACTACTCAAACCCTTAAGTTCTTGCAGATAAGTGATAACATTTTTGGGGCATGCGTAAATAAATTAACTAATTCTTTTCAATATGCGCTTTTTAATTTTCGGTTACCAATTACGGTGCCTTTACCTTATAGCATAGAAGATAATTATTCCGAGGTCTTGCCGATGAAATTGAGAGATTGATTTTATTATAATACATAATATTTTATTATGTCAGGTAAAACACATTTTACATAGCTTCGTCAAAATAGAGGTCAAAATACCGTGGTGATAAAAAAGAATCCTTGGTTTAGTTTACAAACAGTAATAATCATCAAGTTCTGTTAAAAGTAACAATGATATTTGGATAATTTTTTGCCATTACGAATGATAATTTAAACTTTTTATGTAGCAAATTGCCTAAAAATATTCACAGATGCATCACACTTCAAAAAGAAATTGCTACTTTTTAGAAATTGATGAATGAAATTGTTTTTAAATGGGCATGCATAATTTGAGACTTGAATTTCTTTGCATCTTTGCCTCTTTTCAGCTACGTATATTACCTAGGAAGCCAAACAGTGATTGCTTCCTGTGGAAGGAAACCTGATACTATGAGATGCAATGCCACAGAAATAGGTCGCAAAAAATTAAAGCATGATAGTGATACGCTTTCAAAGTTGAAATACCTAATGAGAAAATAATAATAATATAGGTGGGCGTAATAAAATGGGTGCACCTCCTACTTCAATTAATGAACCAATCACTTGTATGAAAATCATTACATTTTATTATCCTACTATTTACCATAGTAAAATAAATTATAATCATTCCTGGTTCATACATAAATAAGAGTGAGTAAAAGGACAGGGAAAATATCCATTACATGTACAGAAACAAATAATCAACTGGAATAACAAAAAATAGTCAACAAATAATAAAAATTCTTCCTTTAGGAAAATCCTGAAAAATATATGCCGTGGCTTTCATTTGAAATAGATACATCATTGCTGAATCACTTTCTTTAAATTTCATTCTAACTTCAAGAAGCAGTATGACAACATGAAGGTATTTCCAGTATATTTGTACATGAAAGTCCAATTACTTGTCTATTTTCAAGCTGTAATTGCTGCCTTGTGACCCATATAAAGGACTATTATAAGTTGATTGAAACAAATGTTGAGGTTAAACGTCTTACTTGAATCCAAAGATCTCCAATACTTTGCACTGGGTATATACCCCTGTCACGGGCAACATTGTATAACAATAGTTCAGAAGGAATATCGCACGATTTCCACAGGTGATACACAAATGCATCACAATTTTTATTCCAACTTAAACTGAGGTAATGGTGTTCCTTCTGAAAGTAAGAAATTAAGTAAGATTCTAGTGAGCTATTATAAGAAGAACTAGGGTTATCTGAGAAATACATTTGTAAGAACAAACATAAGAAAGTAATAGATAAGCTATTACGTAAGGGTATGCGTAGATCAAACTATACCCATGGTTTACGCTCGTATACATTTTGTGAAATAAATTATATTGTTCATCATTCAATAACTCACCTAACCCACTGCCAGTGCTGACACACCTGAGACTTCCACCTGAGTGGAGTTACGTATACTGTTGACGCATAATAAATAGCTGTTAACCCTATGAAATTATAACGTGTGACAATGTCATAATATTAAGTAATTTTTCCCAAGTATTCATGGCTCAAATCTCGACAGATTTATTGTTCATCACTGCTACTGCAGGGAACCTAAAAAAGACAAATACATTTAGAAACATGCAATTAGTGGCGAGAAATGCCGAATAATATGTGTGAGAAAAAGACCTGTATCAACTTGCCATGACATTTATGTTTCCTGATAAAAGGGCTGGGACGTCTCATTTACAACAACAAATGTGAGGATTTTTTTTCTCCACGGCAGTTAAAGTTGGTGTTTTACCCTGTAAAGGCATAACGTAGCATTGATTATCGCAAATTTATTGCATGTAAACGTTATTATACCCACACTCACCAGTACCACTTCACCCCAGTGACTACAAATCACATATGCATGAAGTAACTTAAAAAAGGATAATTTTTCACCCCAACGAGCGGTCGAAACTTACACTTTACAAGTAGAAAAACCAAAACAAAACGGTTTTCGTCTTCATTCTTCTTGTCAACAAGATTCCGAATGGATATTGAAATGTTACTTTCCACGAGAAAAAAACTCCTTACGGTTATTTTCATTGGCTCAGAGAATTACGTCACAGAAATGATTGCGCCGTATCACTTTGCTTTATGAATTTTCATACCTGCTCCGGTGTTAGGAAGAAAGATGAATTAGCTCCGACGTTTTACGGAACACAGTCTGGAGCTAATTTCAGGAGCGAGCTCAATCTCTTCTCTCCGGAGCTCCGAGTTACAGAATAACCCCCCAGAGGTTACATGTCGGCATGAAATCTCCATTTTTTGTATTTTCCCTTCCTCTTTGAAACCCGAAAAATCTTTAGCGTTTCAACCTGAAGAATCTTTATGGAACGACATCGAAACTCTTAAATAAAACCAACTCACGCGTGTGCCAAATATGTGCGTACTTACATATTACCTATCAAATGTTTAAAACGATGCCTTACACCCTAGAACTTCGGTGAATGTGAATGACTTGAGCTCACGTTAGTTGTTTCTTTTGGAGACCATCTTGAGAGTGTTTTCCTCCATTGTATCCACACCATCGATCATCGACAGCTGACTCAAATGAAGCTAAGAAATCCACCACCTTCCCTTGAAGGGACGGACTCAAATCGTTTCTCCCTCTCCCATTTTCTCCTTAAGGGTCATGTGGAATGAGGGACTATTTCAGTCTCAATTTCGCCTCAATAAAGTCATTGTAATACTAATATTATTGTTCGCCCTCAGGTGCCCCGTGGTCGGCGAGCGAGCCCGCCGGCCAATCGGCGATGCTACTCCTGTCTTCGTCCTCGGTGACTGCCGCGGCAGCCGTGGTCGTGGCAACCGACACCGCCCCCCTGCTCTCCCCCAAGCCACCCCTTGACCCCTCGCCCCACGCCCCGCCGTCCTCCCCCCGGATGGCCTTCTTCGGGGGCGGCCGCCCCTCCCATGCCGTCGACTCCTAAGGGAGAAGGTCCGAACCGAGAAGCCCCCCCCCACGTGTCGACGACTCGGTGTGGAGGAGCCGTCGCACGCGAATGGCACTACTGCTGTCCCAACAGACGGAGGGAAGGAGAGGAAGGCATGGAGGGCGAAGGGCAGCCACCTGCTGGGACGTGCGCAGCCTCGGTGGCCTCCGAGGAAATTTACGAGGACGAGAGAAAGGGGCGAGGCTGATCGAAGGGGTCGGACCGAGCGGGTGGTTATCGAGGCTCTGTCTGTTTCCGGTCCTGAAATCGTCTAATCTCGACAATGGTATGAAGTCTCGACTCGCTGACTCGATAATTTACTAAATATCCACTTGTTTGAACAGTTTATTGTTGAAGGGAGGTCGTAGGAGCCTTCTGTTGTACATGAGGACTCGACGATTTCCAATCATTTCTCGCTGCAATAAAATCAATCATTAATCGCTGCTTCCTCCTTGGACCCTCGCGGAGTGTGGAGGATTTCATTCGGAAGGAAGAGGCATGTGCAAATTAAAATCGACTGGTCGATATATTGGATTCTAGATATTTTTTTCCTTTTCAACAGATTCAATTCTTGTGATTGAATGAGGAAGCGCGCTGACTGAAACTTTAGTCAATGCCCTATCCCTCCCCACCCCCCACCCAATGCCCCCCAGCCCCCTGGGAGATCGTGAACGGAAGTAAAGGCAAAGTAATCTTGTAATACAGGATATACCCATTTGGAGGCTTGTTTTTGTCCCCTTTTAAATGGAGAGAGGTAAATCATGATGAAGTTTTGATTTTATCATACATAGATCAAATCTTCAGGGATTGACAGAAATAACATTTCTGACCCACTTGCAGAACAGTGGATTTAGAAAGTACCTGTATTTATCTTATTATAAAATTATACAAGATAATCGATCAGCATGCTAGAAACCGTATGAGTTACTCAGCAATCATAGCCCTGCTCGATTATTTTTTCATACTATTTCTTGAAAGGGTCAGAAGTCAAAGGGAATTAGTTCCTTAATTGTAATTTCAAGCAACTGATAGAAAATGAAAACAGGATGGCTAACCACTTGTAGAAAATTCATTCCCTTAAAGAATTGAACCATGAAATAATTTTTAATCAATGAAATTATCGGATAAAGAATTATTTTCTCAGTACAAATAAAATTGATGAATTAAACATGAAATTTTAATTTTTCTTTTATTACTATTTTATATATTTTTCTTTTATTAAGATATAACCATGCATAAAGACGAAAATTATGTTTGGTTTGATCCTTGGAAGCTATCAGAGACAAAATTCTATTTAAAATATCAGAGACATAGTCCACTTTAAAAATATTTTTTAATCTGTTATTCACTGGTGCGATTGTGAACATTAAGTATACAATCCTATGGATCGAGACAGTTTCAAATGTACCCAAGACTGATATTGAAAAATTTTATTTGTACTCAAGGACATTAAACTAAATAACTCTCATATTCTACAAATCACTATTTCAGACTCAAAGTTGCTTTGAATAAGCATGAAAATAACCGACATTGGTACCTGAGCTCCACTGCTGAATTCTTCCATTCATGACGTAGTCCTTATATTATTTTAAATACTTTACTTTGTTTTATTAACTTCGAACTTATAACATCTTCTTCACCTGTTTCTTTTGCTGAATTGTAATGGCTAAGATGGGACTTACTTCCTGAAGTATTTGTTTTGCAATACACTGTGTTGTAAGATTTACTATTTTGTCATTTCAAAGTTTTCCTCACACCTTATTATTTCCATTGGAGGGTACATCTACTTCTTAAATTTTCTTCTGCAGTGTTCAACCTATAATGGGCTTACACCAAATTCCCATTCCTCTGGTCCTTTTATCTGCCTCTGAATTCCTCCATGGCCCATGAATCGTACATATTGTATTACTCGTACCAGATTCTGCAGGTGTAGTCTCTCTCTATTTTTTCTCCATTTCATCTTTCTTTCTATTATTAATTTAAGGAGTTCTTCATAGCTTAATAGGCTTCGTTCATCTCTGAACTAAAATTTCCTCTATGCTGTGTCTTTCCTCTACCCTATGAAGAACTTCTTCATTTGTCACTGTGTCTTTCCATCCAATTCTCAGCTAATGTCTATAACACTGTGATCCAAATGAATCCAGTCTCCTCTTCTGCTCCCAAGGTTCAAGTCGCACTCCCATATAAAGCCATGCTCCAAACGAATTTTAAGGAGCCTTATCCTAACCTTGAAACTATCGTATCAGAAAACAAGAAACTTTATTTTTTATTGAAGGTAATTTTCTTTGCCTTCGGATTCTTACTTCATCACTACTTTACCAGTCTCTGTTAACACTAGTTTTCAAGTCCATTTGTTCAAGGTATTTATTATTGACCAAAACCTATATTTTGGCTTGCTCAAATCAACATTGTCAAATGTTTTTTCCATATCCGTGTATGTTTACCTATCCCAATTCATTCTTTTTTATGATTAGTCCTACAGCCAATATTACCTCCCTTGCAATTTGGTCCTTTCTAAATCCAACTTGAATTTTTTATTTCATTACTACAGATTTTTGTTGTGTCAGGGAATTATATTAGTCACTATTTTCCTACATATGATCCTAAACTCATTGTCCTGTGTTTTTTTATATTTGTACCTTCTTTCTTCTATATGTGTATAAAGATATTGTCTTTAAAATCAGCAGGGAGTTTTCCCTGAAGCTGATAAGATTGATAGTCTGTCCTTCATTTTCGTTCCTCGTACTTTAAGAAGTTCAGCTGGATTCTTATCTATACCTGAGGATTGGTTATTGTACAGTCTTTTCAATGTTAATTCAATAGTTCTCTCTCAGTATTGATTCACTGTGATCATCTGCGTACATTTACTTAGTTAGTATCATGCCAATTGTGGTAATATTTTAACACATTCATTATTATTTTATTAACTTGTCACTGAGTAACCTTCCTGAATCAAACTTCACAATATGGACCTGTACTGCTTTACTCTGATTGCTTATTGGAAAGCAAATTAGTTAGGAAATTTTGCTGCCTGGAAAAAAATAGCCCCTACACCTAGAGTATAAAATCATGTAGAAGATATTCATGGTGACTACTGGTAGAATCGATCATATTTCGATTAGTCCATTAAGTCAAACTAGTCAATAACAAAGTTCTGCTTCAAAATGGATGTAGTACTCCCATTTCACCCACCATTTTTTAAAATCACTCACGTCTTGCTCCAATTTACTTTATTCCTCATTCACATTATGTACTTTCAACTGTTTAACAGATGTTTTTGGAGGATTCTTCTTGGTTTCTATAAGTCTGCAAGGATGAAGGTTTATTTCAAGTATGCTCTAGGGGCATTTAATTATCAGATCAGTATTTATAATTTATCAATGATAAGCTGCCAAAAAGATTATTTCAATTATTATTAATTAGCAATGATACCAATAATTAAAAGGCAGAGATAGTTTAGCCCCAATACCTTTACTCAAATCACTAACTCCAAAACTCTCAATATAAGAGTCACCTTTAAAATTATTTTTTTAAATAATACCATGCCAACTGACAATGCCTTTGACTACTGGCCCTTTTACTTGAAAGATAAATATATTTTTTGCATTTAATGTAACAAATTTGGACCTGACATTCCATGATAACTATCAAAACAGGCAATACTTTACCACAACTCATATGTTATGGCAACCCTCCACATGATAATTTAGACAATGTCATCAGTACCAATTCCATTCTGAGTTTTCAAAGTACCTACGTATGGCAGGAGATAACTTCTAATAGTTATATTCTTGATATTCTAGTTTTTCCTGTCGAAGATTAAATTTCAGTAAAGTCACATGCACTGCGACACTGGTTTTGCTTGTATGGAAAAGACAGTAACATGTGTTGAAACAAAATGGGTAACTCTGGTACTTATCTAAGCTTTAATGCATTTTAAAATTCATTAAAAAATGGAATTAATTTGTGATAAATGATGAACCTCATCTGTACTATTGGATGGATAATGGTGGGCTGATGTTTTTCAATACTTTGTCAAAAAATGATATAAAATATGATTAAATATATTTCACAAAACCAAGAGATTTAATTTTGAACATAATATAATTTCAAACATTAGGTCCAATTAAAAGTTGTAGGATAACTGTGAGATCATGAAGTGATGAGGTAATAGAAGTACTCATGTATGTTTTGTACAAGTATAATATTTATATGTCATCAACACTTTGCTTCATAGATGTTGCTTATTTTTAATGTGAGAGTAAAATAAATAAATAATGTAATAAACAAATACCATCTACCCATATACTGATCAAATTGGGGATCAATTTTTTATGAAATTTTATAACTGAAGATATTCACACAAATTGTATGTACATATTATTCATTGTTCAAGATGGAAATTTGACCTAAATGTGGATGTTTTTAAAAATTTTAACCAAAGAAAATTTGAAGTGTTCTTTGTAAAATATGTCCTCTCCCATCACCAACAATATAAATTCAAATCAAATGTTTATGTGATATATGTGACTTACCTATACTTTTTACATGAATTAAGAAATAAATTTTTATTAAATATCTTCTTCTAATAAAATATTCCAGCATTGATTACAAGTATTTTTGTCAAAATTGTATGATGTTATGGTTCATGCACAAATCTAAATTATCAGATAAAATCTAAGAGTATTTTAACCATCGTTTGTATGTGATTCGTCTTACCCCCACCCTCCCTCAACCAGTAGAAATGATCCTTTCTCATTGTTGTTCACTTTGGTATGGAGGAGTTCCTATTAGATGTTTTTTCCAGAAAATACTCTGTTTCTGAATGTAAAGGAATAATTTTCAATCTCAAGTGACTAAACAGATGTATTTTCCCCCTGAAATTCTCGCACAAAGGTATGTAAAGAACCATTGTACTATAACTTCCAACTGTTTGATGTCTTGTAATACTTCTTTTCTCATCTCTTATAAGCATTACTGTAAAATATTTGCCATTTTTATATAATGATACCTAACTAGATTTAACAAATTGATTATACAAAATGTTACATAATAAAAATTTTTACATAAAAATTAATATATATTATTATTTAAACCCATTAAATTAGTATTATAAATATTATTTTTTCAAAATGTAAGAGACATTTTTCAGTAATGCAAAAATACTTAAGAATACTTACATACACAGCCAGTAAAGACACATATCAAAGTATTTATAATGCCAGTAGGCTGATCTGTCAGATCTTGGAGTATGTGCCAAAATTTCAGCAGCCAATCTATTGGTTGCATGTTTTTTTATAAATAATAAAGGAAAGAAAACAACACATTTTAATGGTTTTACTTATCCTGTAATTGTCTAGAGTGTAAATCAAAAACATTGGCTTCTACACATTGATATTAGGTTTTATATGTATATGTCCAAACATAGTAATTCATCAAAAAAAACCTGGAATTGTCCATATATAGGTGCCAAGTATAGAGGTTGGCATTAACAGAGTAAATGTAATTTCTATAAAACATTTGACATTTAAAAAATCTTCTCTAGAGTATTAAAAATAAAATAATCCTTAAAAATTAAATCTACCTTACCAATTTATTTGGTAAGATAGGTAATGATTTATCTTCCCAAGCACAGAACATTGCTGACAAAATGTAAAACTGCAGAGTTCACTAACACTCTGCATTTACTTACTTATGAGTGAGTACTCAGTATGGCCACACAGATAAAATATTTATGATTATGTTTCAATTTTTATAATTTAATTAACAAAGAATCATAAGCAAATTATCACTCACAAAACAACAAGCATGTTCTTTGAGGTCATTCCACCAAAAGTACACCACTACATGCATCACCACTGGCTAGTCATCAATGGGCAATCATGTTCCACTTTAATCCAACATTAGTCTTCAACCTCTGAGTTAGATCCAGGAACGATATTAATAGGATTACTTCCCGTTATGGCACATTGAAATAGTACTCAGAGCATTGTCCCAAACACTTTCTCAGAGCCAGCTGAGACTTCTGATGAAGTTGTTGTACCAGTGATCTGTGGTTGAATAGAGGATCACTCAAGGTCTGAACTTAAGGCCCTGTAATCCACATCTTCTTCTTCTTCTTCAGCTTTTCTCTGCCTTCAGGGGAGGAACTATTATATAGACCACTGCAAACTATTATAGCCACAAATGGAAAAAAGTGCTGTTATTTTACACTTGCTACACCCAACCTAGAGTGTGCTGTGAGTGTATGGGACCCTTACAAGGTAGGCGTTTTAGAATTAGATCGAGTTCAGCATAGGGAAGCAAGGTCTGTAAAAAGTTCTTGTGCTCAACAAGTGTCACGATTTGAATGGAAGAATTAAGATGGGAGTCACTAGAAGACAGTAGGTTAAAGTATGGATTAATTTTACTGTGTAACTTTGAGGCAGGTCACTTTTCTGAAGATGTTATAGGCATATTGCAAACCCTTAATAGATCAGATCATGGAGGTAAAATCAGGGAGATAGACTGTACGATGGAGTCATTAAGAATCTCTCTTTTTCATTTAACGATGAGAGATCAAAATAATTAAAGAGGATAAATGGGATAGATAGTGTATATAACTTTTATTTATGCAGCTAAAATATTCCTAAATTGATAATATTGTACCTGCATGAATTGAATATTGTTCCGCAACAGAATGTACTGTTGTAAGTAGTTTCTTGCATAGTAAAGAATTTTGATATGTGCATATGCAAATATGCTTTTGGTGCATGTACCCCCTGCCACACTCCCTTGTGGCTGCTTGCAGGATATTATGCAGAGACAGACTATCTCGACATCTCTTTGGTATTTTATAAACAGTCACATAACCAGCTAAATCTGTCAATAAAAAATTCATTCACTTGTGTGAAATTTAAATAAAAACTTCTTAATGAAGGAAGCTGCTGTCTTATCAGCATCATTAAAAAATTACATAAAAGTTGTTAAATATTCAAGTGTTCACAAGTGTTCTTTCTCTCATGCTTTATTCAGATGATAATCAAACAAGTTATCCAAAAAAATTTATATAAAATATTCTATGACCTCACTTTTTTAAATATCTGTAGGAGAATTTATGTACCTTTCTAATTTAGGATTACTCTACTCAACAATGGTATACTATTTTATCAAAATATAAAAGGTATATATTAATGTTTTATCTTTTTGATTACAGTGATTCTTTCTGCACCAAAGAATGAATCACTAATAATGGTGAAAATAGAGAAGTGATTGATGCAAGTATTATTTAAGTATGAATTAAATATTACAAGGCAACCCAATTTATTCAGAAGATTAATGGGGCTAATTCAAATCTATGGATTTTTAACCCAAACCTCAACAACACTGAAGCTTAACATAACTATCAGGAAAATTAAAATTATGGTCATAGAGAAAATGACAAATGGAAAGAGACTATCATAAGTATAGGAAAGGAGAAGAAAGAAGTAAAACAATACTGTTTTATTGGCAGTAGTATATAAAGAGGAAACAGATGCTAACCCAAAATTAAAAGAATAATAGCTTTCGCTAACAAGAATTTAAAATTAAGAAAAGTTTCATTGTAAATTATCACATTGGTAAAACAATACTGAATTTTAATCCAATTAAATTTAAAACTAGTTATTTTCTGGAAATATACAAAGTTTTCACTTCTATATTATTTTATTATGAAATTCCACCAAGTTATCACCTCCTCAGTGAATAATAATTACATAAGTGCTGAGACCAGAAATATTTTCTGAAAGATTTTGTGTGAAGAGCATTAACATAAGAATATGAGAAATTAGTCCTAGAAAAGATAAAAAAGACACACTTTGAAACAACAAAATGTAGACTTATGTATTTGTAGATATATGTAGACTAGTAAGAGAGATATTAAATCCAATGTGAAGGAGAAAGTACAGATTCAGTTTAAATGAGAAATAGTAATAAGGAGTTTGAAATAATTATGGAAAGAAAAGTTAAACTCAATATACACTTACTCTTGGTTACTATAACTCATGATTATTTCCTATACAAAATCATTAAAAAAATATTCTGGACAAGAGGCAAAGAGGATGATCAAAAATTCCCCATGTAAATATCATGATTGGTGAAATATGATGTAGATCTTATAATAAAATAAAAGAATGGCAGAGAATCAATGGTTGGGGATGTAATGGCAAGGCTTTCCTTGAAAAAATGAATGAATCAATGACTAGGTGATTACATTGGTGGGTATTAAAGCAAGTGTAATATGATCATAAAAATCTTTAATCACATTTCGATCTATTATGGTACTGGAGCATACAGAATCTTGCCTTTCAGTCTGCTGGTTTCCAAGTGTATGTCAATAAGTGGTATGTATAATGACCAAAATAAAACCTTAGACACATTCAAAAAAATAGCAGCATGTATTGATATGGTTTTTAGGTAATACAGATGAAAAACCTAGTGAGATACTATATAAGAATGCTGAAACTATATGGTAAAATCTGCTTCTTCATAATTACAAGTGTAGAAGTGGCACATAAAATATCAAAGTGGTTTGACAAGGTGTAACCAATGTATCAAAACAAACATTATTATTCTGGTCAGGGTGTATCATGGTATCCATGATATGTGTTCTGGTAGTGTCTTTCTAATTTTAGTAGCCTTCACTCATCTGCATCACTTATTTTTTATATCTTCACTTTGATCTAATTACAAATTAACCTCCCTTCTGGTGGACCAAGGCTTGGGACAGCACCTTATGTCTCCAGGCAACATATCATCATTGAGCCCTGATTCTTGCAGGTGACTCAGTGTTTCATAAATTCCTTAAAGTAACATAATGATACCTGGGAATAATTTTACACATTTTTTTACCTTAAATTCTTCCATGATGATGTTTTATGCACACTCTCACCCGACATAACATAATCTTCAGGGTGGGCATGTGACTGGTTCCAGGTTCCCCAGCAGGAGATATCAAATGACCTCCTGTCCAGATGCAGACAACTCACCTGGTTCAGTCTTAATCAGCATAGTATAGGTCTAAATATTCTTCACTAACTCTTTAAAACTCCTTTTTTGTCACTGAGGCAAAAAATAGTTGTCTTAAGTCCCTTTTGTGTTCTACTTAAAGTCATTAGGTGCATCCACCAGGTTTTGGATGGTGGGTCAACTCAAGATACAGAGCTTAGCTGCACAATAAGCAAGTAAACTGGGGTGTGTATACAAAATCAATGATGAAATTATCAAGACTTAAGTAGGTCAAGATAAATGTTCCCCTACTTGGAACAATCAAATATTACAATTTAAGGTAGTAGATTTCCAGAGAATTCTGTGAAGAGTGAAATTGTGATTGTGATTAAGAAAAAACCAAAGACAGAGAGATGTGATGAGCACCAAACAGTGAGTTTGATGCGATGATAAGCGCTAGCGCTGTAGCAATACAACATGAGAATAAATTATTAAAAGAAGACTAAAATCCTAGTATGTGAAAGAGGGAAACTGAATACAGATGTCAGGCTAGAAGCAAATGGAATTCTTCTCCTACCTAAGAAGCAGCGCAAGACATATCCGAAGTTTGCTGGACATCAAGTAGAGATTAGCTCAAGCTAGGATGGTGTTCATAGTAATGAAACAACTGCTATGTTTGATAAATATATCACTAAAAACAATGAAGCAACATATGAAAACATTCAGTCCATATATCTGATATATAGATCACATAGATGTACCTTTGGAAAAGTAAACCAGAGAAGTATAAAAGCTTTTGAAACATTATGCTGAAGGAGGGTGCAGAAAATCGAGTAGACAAATATAGTGAGGAGTGAGAAAGTGTACTAATGAGAGTTAATGTGGAGTACAATGACAAAAAGAACCAAGTGAACTTGATACACCCTGAGGGATGATAGATTGATGAAAGAAATAATATATGGCAAAATAGAATGGAAGGCCAAAGAACAAATACATGAGCAACTTAAGAGAGTCAAGGATGTTGGAGATAAGTTTCAGTTGGGTAAGACAATTAGTAAGATTGGTGGGTTGAAGTCAATCAAACCTAGGTTTAAAACACCAATTATTAATGACAGCATTCCAGCCGCCTACATGGCTGCATAAAATGCCAATACCTTCTCCACCTAAGCCTCAGATGTATGTAATGTATATATGTTAACATTGAAACTAAAGCCTTCTGGAATCTAAAAAAAAATATATATTCAAAGTATAATTTTTCCCCACAAATCTATAAAATCAAATCAACTGATGATTAATTTTTATAAACAGAGCCAAATGAATGAATACATGCAAAATAAAAAGTAATATTTTTTAATTATGGCATGCATTCATTATCACCTGATTATGAAAGAAATTTTGTAAAATATCCCTAGCATAAATTGAGAAAGGAAGTATGCCATATAATATATCCCTGTGATTACCAAACTTTTTCTCCCTATAAAATCTTTTAGCTCAATTTTTTCAGGGTTTATTATACTTGCATGGTTCATTTTGTATTTTAAAAATATTCATAAATTCCTTAAGCCACCCATAAGAAATCTAAAATTTCATGCTACAGAATGAAATCTTTACAGGTTGAGAGCCAATTATTTAATTAGTAAACTAATAAAAACACTTTCAAAGACATCAATAATTTATTTCTTGTCCTTTTTAAGTAATAACATCTAGAACTTCATGAAAAAGGCCTTAGTTATGTAGTTAAATAAAAGAAAAAGATGTTAGGCTTGTTGCTATAGCGTTTTATAAAAGTAACATAGATAAGTGAACTGATAGGAACTTATTATTCATACCACAATCATCAAAAGCATTACTTTTAGTTATCATACTAATTTTAGTTTTTAAAATATGGCTTCTGAGATGAGAGCATTAAAAATGACTTCAAAGATAAATAAAGTCACAAAAAATCACAAATTATCTCTGTACTTATAAACCTTAATGGTTTAAAAGTCTCTGATACCATTTTTATGTTTTTCAAACAGCATTTCAATAAAAAATTGCAAAGTATTTAAGTACATTTTGCTGTGCCGTTTCAAGAAATGCATTTTAAAAACATTGGTTTTATTCTCAGAGACAGTTTAGATAACATCATGTTGGAGAGTTACTACTGTGATGAATTACCCTCCTAGTAGTTTTATCACCTTCTCGACTAGATGCAACTTTTTTTCGTTCCCTGAAAAAGAAACAAATAAATTCAATTAAGATTCCATTAGAACTCACATAGATACAGATTTTCATCTATAACTCCCCTGACTTTTCCTCAAAGCTTAATTACAATTTGTAACTCTAGATTCATCATTCCTAACAAAACAGTTAGCCTCTTAATCTGTCTGATGACCCAGAGATAACCTCAAATCGTATATGAGCTTGTTAGGAAGAAAAATGAAGCTATTGGCTGCCAAAGAGGTTAAATCGTTACTCAAATTTACTTAATGATTTAACACTTTAAGGAATGTGCCAAAGAGAGAATATTTGTAAAGAGAGAGTAGTCACAATGAGCAAACATTTTAAAAGTTGAATCTGAAGCATGTTACATTATGTTTCAACTAATTCAATAAGCATTTCACAACTAAGAATAGTTTGTAATGTAGGATTCATTGGGGATATTCCTTCACAATGCAATTCCAGCTGTCCTTTTAATACTCACAGAGATAGTGAGATTCCAGGCGATGCCTGCGGTGATGCTGGCCGTAGGACCTGGCTCTCTTTCCTCAAGTGTCCCTCCTCAGTCTTCCTCTCTGCTTTCCTCGTCTTATTCCTGGCATCTGGCATTACAGCCTCAAGGGCACGGGCTATATTCATTGCACGCTTAGTTTCACTCTTACTAACTTCAGCCTCTCCGCTCAGGGGGTTGCTGATCACCTTGGTTTTGTTGTGGGTGACCCTGGTGTGGACTTCTGATCTGCTGAATTGGACAATACGTAAGTTCACATTAGTATTCACAATAATGTATGTACATTATGGAATGCATACCTCATATAATTATCAAAATAAATATACTGATTAATGAAACATGTTAGAATTTTTAAGTATTAAGTTAAACTGTTTTGGGGGGACCACCTCATTATGAAAGATGTTAGAAAATGATTCAAATGCCCAAGGATGAACCTAAGGGTGAAGTATCTTAACTTATACGCATTAAGTGAAATATTTCCTTTCAGTAATAACCCAAAAATATTTCCAAGCAACAGACCTTCACATAGAAATTGAAGTGGTGACAAATGAAAGGTGAACACAAGAAACTTCCTTAAGAGAAAGTGAAAACTACTTTGTTTTGCAATTTACTTTAGGTTTTTTCACACATTTCAGTGGCATTTTAACCTTGAAGATGATGGCGGTGTTAACTATCAAAAGTTTGGTATCCAATTAGAGACCCATTGTGAAAATTAAAGTTTTCCTTATATGCATACAACAGTTAAAAAATTCATCAAACTTAAGGTCACATCAAAGATTGGTAGATTATGTCAAAGACAATTTCACAGGGCAGAATACCTGAAAGAGGTGCATATTTTATCCTAGATAGGTGCCACCTAAATATTTCAGGTCTTTCGGGATGGAAGAGCAAAGTGCTCACCTTTCTTTGAGTCCATCCTTGCCCCTCCTCTGCCCCCCTGGCGGCAGGGGCGGCCGCTTCTCTATCAGTTTCACCTCCGCCACTCTGGCCGTGGGCT
>WURS02000015.1:1481318-1499386 GCA_011762765.2 Rhinocypha anisoptera | reverse complement strand
ATGTAAGGAACCATCATTCAACCCTAAGTTTAAAGGTGAACAAGGATATTCATAGCCATGACACCAGACAGAAAAAAGACTTCAGACTGATTACCCATAACACGACATTATATTCCAAAAGCCCTGTTTATTCTGGAGTACTGTTTTTTAGCTTGTTACCACCAGAAATAAAAGAAATCAAATCGCTCCCACACTTCAAGGCTAGGGAAATATTTGGAAAACTAAGGAAATAAGGAAAAACTAAGGAAATATTTGATTGATAACTGCTTTTATTCAATCCCTGAATTTTTAAATTAGTAACATAAGTATAAAAAAAAATGGGGGCATCATTGTATATGTGATGTAAATTTTTTCTATGTATTAATTGCAATATATGATATAATGTATATGTGTATTTCATGTAACGACTGCTTTTTGTAATTGACCTGTCCTATACTAGTGCTCAACTAGTCCTTGGATTAATAAAATTATTATTATTATCACAAAAAACCTTTAACTAAGAAAGGTTCAGTTTAAATGTTATGATAATCAACCTAGTGAAGAAGGAGGAGAGAAATAAGAACACTGAATGACTGGTCTCATGCAGCAAAGCTATTGCTCGGAATATTTAATGGAGAAACTGTCAATAAATATGGAAAAAAATGCAGAGGAAGAGCAGTTTGGTTTAAAGAGGTAAATGGGGATGAGAGGTGTGACTGGAGTGGTCAGGAGCATGGGAGAAAGACACTTGGAGTAAAGGAGGACAAGTTGGAGGTTATGTTTGACAGCCTTGACGGTGATGGAGTAACATCCTCATTTGCCAATCTGAAGGTTGTGGGTTCAAATCCCTGCTAGGTGGATTTTTCATTTCCTACAAAGGGCGTGGAAGTATGTATGTTATGTCCTAATTAGAGAAAAATTGCTGTATGTCCACCGTAATTGGTCTTATGCTGTGTGTGCACAATTGAAAAATAAATTTTTAGGTCCTATAATATGCTTTTAGGGGTGTTCACTGATAGAGATACAATATAATAAAAGAAGAAAGAGTAGAATAGAGGGTCAAGAGGCTGATATGACATCTTTACATGGGTCAAAAAGTAGTCATGTGGAGAAAGGAGTGGAAAACAAGTGTGGTTTGACAAAAGACAAGGTGTGAGACAGGAATGTTGCCAACTCTCTTATATACAAGTATCCCTCATCAACCACTTATGTAACACATCAGCGGCTACGTTTGTGAAAAACCCCATGGTTAACAAAACCACGGTTGGGAAAACCACTAAGTAAATGGAAAATCGGGGTTAGGTTTCATTTTCCACCAAACAATAGTAAAACTTGGTGCACTTTATTTACCCTGAAACAATTTGCATTTGCATGAAGACAGAAATATTCCCTCGCACTCTTCAATAGTGATCTCTCATACAATATCCTACTTCCTTGTTGAAAAAGTTCAACTCGGGTTCACTTCCATCTGCATTGAAATTTTGGAACTAAAGACACTCAATATGTCTTGCTCTAAAATAGTCTTAGAATTAATGGCCAAGGATCTAGGTTAGTTCCCAACATAAACATTTTGTGCATCACATTGCATAATTAGGTAGGTTTGGGACTTATAGTGCTTTGACAGCTGAGGTCATTTTGCACTGTGCATAATTATCTATGAACATGGCTAATAAAGAATGAATCATTTGAAATGACATACTTGACACAATCTTAGCTTGTTGCTCAAAACCGTTCATACAAAAGGGGAATACCCATGGCTGAGAAATGTAGTACTCATGAAGTAGGCCATGGATAACCAGGGGCCGCGGTATCCAAAACCACAGTTGAAAAGGGAAACCTGTATATTAACAAAAAATACAATTGTAATGTTCAGAAGATGACAAAGGAACAACCGTAGGAGGGAAGAGATTGAAATGCATATTCACCGATAGTGGAAAATTCTGATGATCTCGAAGTAATGATGAAACAATTAGAGGGTCTGTAGAAAAGGCTTTGTCTACAAATAAATCAAAAGAACACAAAGTGATGAGAGTGGGAGATGCTGAAAAGTTGATATTTCTCATTACAAGTGCAAAACTAGAGAATGCGAAAAGATGCAAATATCTAGGAATGGAGGCAAGAGAATAATGTAACAGAAAGTGAAGTGAGATTAAGAAAAGAATGGGGAAGTGCTTGAAATGGAGCATACTAGCACCTGTGTGAAACGGGGGTCCTGCTTATAAAAGTCAGGAAAAGAATAGATGCCTCTGACATTCGGAAAATGGTAAAAATCAAGTGGACAGACCAAGTATGAAATGACGAGTTAAATAAATAGTGAAAAGAGGAAGGAGAAGGGAGAATCAGACATTTTGCTTGTTGAATGGAGGAAAGGCACCTAGGGCTTGCACAAGCAGAACTGATAATGAAGATTGTTTTAATGAAGACCGGGACAATCCACCCGTTTCTTAAAATGATGTCCAATTACTTTAAAAATTAATTAATTACCACGACAATTATTCCGAAAACACTTTCCTTGATAAATAGAATACCGTCACTAATTACTGAAAATGGGCACCTACAGGAAGTGGCTTCTGACAATCCAATCACTGTATTTTCTCTACCATGATGTATTTTCCAGACATATCTAAAATGCAGAAGCATTGGTGTGGAAAAAAATTCTTTTAACAACAGTGAACAAAAAATAGGAATACGGCTATGACAAACGTCGGGCGAAGATATTAATGCCACGAGAAAATACTGGAAAACATATGGAAACATTGAGCAGATACATTTAACACAGTGGGTAAAAAGACAATAATGCCGTCAAAAAATGTTTCACCACAACTTATACAACATTGTTAGACGAAACTTTAAAGCACTTAGACATAAAGTATTATTATTGTTTGCGTCGACGACAATTGTAATTTTGCACTTACCCCTCATGGGCACATTTCCATTTATATTTATCCCGCACGCGAGCCTTTGTCCAAAGCATATGTGAACCACAATACTCAACGGGGCATTTAGGGAAACGTTGTAAAAGGCACTTATCTTTAAGCCAATCATATAAATATATTTCCTGTCCCTTTTCCATTAAGGGCCGTAGCACACGAGAGAAGTAATCCCTTCCACTAAAAAGGAACAACATAAAATGTAATATAGTTGACCTTTCATTATTAATAATTAATATTGACAATATATAAGATTGTGGCGCGAAATACTTACTCTCCGAATGAATTTGTCCACTCAAAATCGTATTCATCCTTCACTTCATTCTTTGTCTCAACTTTCATTGTTCATAAAATTAAACTTAAAGCCTAGTAAAAAAAACCCACAAAACCTGCAATTTCGAATTTCTTTCAATTTTCCAGTACGCTAGTGAACCCACATGCCATCAACTTGCCACAAAAATAGCCCCCCCGTAAAACAAAGACGTAATGGAATGCGTCCTAAGCTTAATAATATGTTTATGCTCTAATTTATATGACAATTAATTATGTAAAATAACAAGTTTTTATATAAAAAATGAACAACCCACAAATATTAGAAATAAATTAATGCTAATACGCTTATCTGGTGCAAGAGACAACGTGTATTATAATAACTTTTTAAAATAAATAAATATTACAACGACATCTATTGACTAGGGGAGAAACAAGGTTATTTAATTAGGTAGTGAGCGAGAAGCGTGTTTGTTGTGATTAACCTCAATTTGTGACATTTCACAATGATAATTTTTTAAATATTGTGGTTTTTGGTTATAATGCAGTCCCTTGTCTGGTCTGGGAGGCTATTGTCTCGTGCCTTATGGAATGGAATTTGCAATTATTCCAACTGTGCAGATCAAAACTTAAGCAGGAAAAGAGAACCCCATTTAGTTTCTGCCGTATGCGGTTTTCCCAAAGATTTTAGTAATGCAAGATTAAAAAAAGGACAATTTGGTGACGATGCTTGGTTTTCCGCCAAGTACAAATCCGCTGATGCTATAGGTGGGAGCCTTGTGTATTGTTGAGGATTGACGTTTTCATTGTCATCAAGTACAGCGCATAATTCTACCTATTGAATTTTCTTTTAATAATTTCTTAACTTAAAGCATATGGTAATGTATGATAGTAATTCATTGATCTTCGGTTTAGGTGTGGCTGATGGAGTAGGTGGTTGGCGACATTATGGAATTGACCCTGGAGAATTTTCATCATTTTTGATGAGTGCATGTGAGCGTCTCGTCATGACGGGTAGATTTATCCCCACAGCCCCTGCATCAACACTTCTTGGACGAAGCTACCAAGAACTTCGTGAAAGTAAACATCCAATTCTAGGTAGAACGTTTTCTTTTTTTGTGAACGATTTCGTCTACTCTCGTATTGGGCCAATAAAATGTTTATTGACTTCACTGATCGCAAAAAGCAAAAATTCTTGCACAATTCTGGTGTAGGCATTTTTGGTCTTCGTCGTCAAAGTTTATCTCCATGCTGCCTTTATTTATGAGTACTATACCATAAATGCGTATTATACTGCTGCCCATGAAGTTAGCTACACAAAATGTTGCACACAACTGTGTAAAATAATTGAAGCATGCTTTAGTTTTTTATTTGATGCTATATAAGTATTTGTTATTCATAGTTCTGTCAAATGTAGTAGTGCACATGATCATGTTTAAATAAATTGTGGCCATTGGATTTATTAAATGTTTGAAAGAGTATTTTCTGCAATACACTTACTGTGGTTACTCATTGAATATCAGCGAATGACCCCCCACTATATGGATGTTTTCCCCCATTGCATTGCCTTACTGAAATTTAAATCATGCAAAGAGGATAAAAATTGGTTATGGTGGGTAAGGTTTTCCACATGCCTAGAACATTTCCAGAAGATCATTAGAGAATATAATTAGTGGGATTACATTATGGACATGTCAGTTTATCAGATAGTCACAGTTTATGCTCTTTTCCTCACTGCAGACTCATTTTTAAGAAATCAAGCGTACTGTCTCCAAAGATTCCCCTGCTTGCTAGTGCCCAGCTTTGATTTTATGGGATGTAATTTCCAAGGAAGATTTATTTAGCTTGTATCTTACATTATCTTTGTTCCACAAAAAGCAGAATATACCATTATTCCTATTTTCATTTTGGCTTCATGCATGTTACTGCACGAATTATATGCAATCATAATTTGTAGGCCTTTGTATATCCAAACACAAAATTACTGCATTCCTTTCTTTTTGCCTTTAGGAAGCAGTACTGCGTGTGTGATAGTATTGAATCGAGAAAGCTGTTGTGTTCATACTGCTAACATAGGAGACAGTGGTTTTGTGATAGTGCGTGGTGGTCGTGTTGTCCACCGCTCGGAAGAACAGATCCATTACTTCAACACTCCTTTCCAACTGTCGCTGGCACCTCCTCAGCACAGTGGTCTTGTTCTCAGTGACAGGTAAGCCATTTACCAATTAACATAAGTTTCGTGTTCCTTGTCAAGCCTTTTAACCTGGCCGATCAATCTCTATATTCAACTGTTCTTGATTTACCCACTCCTCTCAAGTTTAAGTTGTTTTGACTATTCTCTTGTTTTACATCTGTATTCTATTAATAAATCAGTTCATTGGTGGAATTTGCATAAATACTCTCTGTAATTTTCCTATAAATGTTAGTATTGTAAGTAGTAGAATGCAAAAGGGTTTATATATTACAAAATGTACTTGACATCCATTATTACAGTATCCTTAATATAATAAAAGTAATAATTAATAGACAATACTTTTCTGTTCTCAATGAAGTACCATTGAGTTAATTTCAAAATACCAGTATACTTTTGTATGTTTGCCTCAGTTTCTTGAAAATCTCTTACTGTTTGCAACCAACAGTGTCATTTGCATAGAATGCAGAATCATTCAAATTTATTTCATTATGCCATTATCATACATGTTCTCAAAAATTATTTTAATATTTTTTATGAATCCTGTATTTTGTGGACCCAGTTCTTCCAAACAATCTCCATAAATTAGTACCAATGTAGAGATAAATTTCAGGCCAAGTTTATCTATGACAGTTGCAAAAATCATATAAAAGTGAACATTTTTGTCGTCTAGATACCAGAGGTATTACACCCCATCAGGAAACAACATTCTAAAGCCACCAGGCAAATATTGAAACCGAATGTGATAAGATGCGAGTGGTATACGGTATTTACCCTGCAATGAATGAACCCATCCCCTTTTCCTAACCAGTACAGATATCTCCTACACATAAGACTAAAATGATAGCAATGTAACCAGACTGAATGAATATATGTACTTCATCTGGTTACTTAGTAATCTTTAATCAATCTTAGGTTCAGCATACAGGGTGCAGATGAAGGTGTAAGAACTAAGCTAACTGTTGTCAAAAAGAAAATCTTATGCTTTCCATTAGAAGAATTGCTCTTCCAAGCACTGCCATTTACCAATGGTGTGAAATACCAAGGGGGAAAATCTTATTTAATTACACATATATTCTCTCGCAAGGACAATCTGCAAATTATTTCATAAAAATTTTTAATTGAGGACCAAAATCTACATGTTTTGTAGATTTTGGCAGAGTGAAATATGTATTTCATGAACTGTGAATCTCACAGCAAGCCTTCACTAATTTTATGCATTGAAAATATTTTTTTAATTGTTATAACTTTGTCACCATTTATATGGTTGAATTTCTTTCTAGGCCAGAGGCTGCTGATACTTCAGAATTCAAGGTTGAAGATGGAGACGTAATCTTAGTAGCAACAGATGGGGTTTTTGACAATGTTCCGCCATCACTGTTGCTTGTTGAACTAGCAAAAGTTCAAGGTGAGAAGGACCCATTTCGGCTTCAAGGCACTGCTAATACAATTGCCCTGATGGCTCGGTCACTTGCCTTCGATGCCCACTTCCTCTCACCATTTGCACGAAGAGCTCGTGAAAATGGAATTGATGCTACAGGTTTGTTCCTTCTTATTGAAAGCTATCCTTTATCTGTTCCTGTACACTTTGATCAAAATATTCTGCAGCACACTATCTGATCATTGGAGAAGAAAATTGTGCTCAACCATATTTTGTAACTTTAGTTCTTGTTAATTCTTGTCTCGCAAACAACTTATTTTTTCACGATAAATTTAGGTTATTTCCTAGTGTTCATTTGCTAATTAAAAATTCTGACAGCGGTGATGTCTACCATTATCCTTGCTCTATACGAATGAAATGTAAATCTCCATTCATTTCTTTCAATAAAATGAGCCAGTATCAGCTGTCTTCAGGAGTGCAATCAGTCAATTTCAGATTCTTGTAAATATTTGCAATCGGTGAATTTGGAATAATTCCCAGCATGAACTTCTCCAAATCTATGACCAACACATTTGAGTACACACAGTTCAGGTGTTGAATTGGCAATTTTGGAGAAGACTTGTCCAGATTCAAGAGACCAGTACCATCTTTGGTATACAATTGTTCTTAAAAATATGACAAAAATGGAAGTTAAACATACTTTCACCAAATGTGCCAATGAAAAGCAAGGGTGATAAATTGTTTTAATATGTTTGAACCTTTTGCCATTATTTGTGTGACTACTAACAAATATTTGCCTATGTCAAATATCTAATGAAAGGTCAAATGCCACCCCTAATCACTCAATGGTAGTTAACTGAATTCAAAAAGAGTTACATAAAAACAACCTTGAAAACATAATCATTGTTCTGAAATTTGAGACTATTCAGCAGTGTAATTATTGTCATAATAACAAGAAATAACCTTATTGGAGTAAGATTGAGACTACAAAGTCCTTTCTTTCACCTAACCCCTATCATATTTCCTTCCACAAATAAAAGTTTGATGTATCATCACATGATTAAGTTTTGAAATTGAATGTGCTTTATCCATGCCCCTTTCTAATAAGGCATCAGTATCATTTCAATTTAGGCATGCTTAAATCTTTTGTTAATTCCTGGTGGTATTCTTTGTTCACAGGAGGGAAACCTGATGATATTACAGTTCTACTAGCCACTGTGGCATTATGAAGAATCTGCATATTAGGAAAAATTAAGAAGAAACCATGGTACCATAGTGACCATTGCTTAACATATTTTTTAAGAAATGTAAATATGAATTCCAAAAAATGTGTCCTTGTTGTGGTTTCTGTAGACTTGATAGCTCAAAAAGTGTTCAAAGACATTTAATTATTATGATGGCGACACTCTTGCTGAGATGTCTAGCTAGTAATGGAGGGGAGAGTGTGGATTGATTGAGCTGTGGTCAGGAATCACTCGGACTGGTTGTGTGCACGTGTGATTGCGTGCGTGCTTCTGAAGCCACTGGCTCGGTCTCGTCATCCCCTTGGTGCATTCCGCACTTGACTGTACCTGTTCAAGGGATCGATCGATAAATGGCAGTCGTGCCATGATCGTAGTAACTTACACCAATAATTCTAAATGCAACTTGTTGAATCATATTGCATTTGGAATGTTTACAATGCAATTTTTATCACAGGTATTGTGAAGTACTAGTGTTGATAGAATAAAATAAGAACATTCTATTAATCATATTCACGTTCATTGAAACCTTGAAGCAAGCCTTCAAACGGTTTATGTATTCCATCACATATAATTTTCAATAATCATGGTGCTCCCAGCATTTATTGTTCATTTTGATTCCATTTGATCATTCATAAATATTGTGCAATGGCATTCCAAATAAATCATTTCAACTTCATTTCTGCTTCAAATGCATAATACATGATTTACTTAGTGTGTACTCTTACATTTCTATTTCATTCTTTTGAATCTCAAGTTTCAAATGCCAATAAAAAAACTTTTGTACCCTCCTACAACTGGTATGGTCTGAATTCTTTAAAAACTTTGAATAGCCTTCAGTTATTCAATGACTGACAAATAAAGGGTAATGTGCTTTTTCAAAGCTCACATAAAATGTTTTGCCCTAGAGTTCTTTGGGGGGGCTCTTTTTTAATAAATACGAATTCATTCTATTCAGCTGATCACCCATGGGTAGACAATGTGCAGCTCGTTCCCATTCAATGCCACTCGTGTCAAAGCCAAGGATCTTGCGATGAAGATGACATTTATTCACTAATGGGGTGTCCTCAGGTGACAGATTATCACTGCTCATTGATCTTCCGGGCGTTCGTCCCCTTCGCGAGGACGCTGTCCCCACTCGAAACCCCCAGGTCGATCCTCGGGGGGCAGAGGCGTGACGTCAACTTCAGGATCTGGATCACACAATGCCTTCCTGATGATTGACAAGAAAAACAAAAATGGATATGAGTATGTGTTTTCCAATGCATAAGCTGAAGTGGTAATGCTGAGGACAGTGCTTTTTCAGCTCAGCTAGGCTGACTAATTTTTCAGAATATGGCATGCTGGGGACAGTTAAGGTAGATCTGAGAAAAAGAATGGGGGCTCTTGACCTCGCCGAACTCATTACATCAAAAATTCCATCTTCAATCACAAGAGACTTATCTTTTTTTATTAATGATAACAATAAAAAATAATAACAACACATGAAAGGATTCAATGGACTGGAATTGCTGTGTTTCTTGAATCAATTATCAAACCTTTCTATCTTATAATGGGAGCAATTGACCATTTTCTTGAAAGGGATACATAAATATGAAAAAAACAATTTCACATTAGTAAATAAAACAACTGAAATATTTAAAGTTTTTATGTAAAAACAAATTGCACTGGAAGCAGTCCATGTTTTGACATCTTGAAAAGTCTTTAAATATCAAAGTAAAGTTCAACGATCAATAATATTGTACTTGATTGCTTATCACCAATATTAGTAATAAAACTAAGGAATAACATTATAAATATGCTACACTGACTTTTGTCTCACTAAAATCATTTTAATGACCATCATAAAATGAAAATGACCACTTACAACACCTGAGTTTCGGGAAGGTTTAACAAGCTTAATGATTGATAGATTTAAATCCTTCCCAACTCTCATTCCACCTCTCCTATTACGTCCATATATCACTTGTTTCACTAAACATGATTTAGACTTTGTTAGTGTAAACTTCTTCATTTACCATTGCTTTCCTTCGTCTCAATACAAATTGACAGACTATGATAAAATTATCACATCAACAACTTGTAATTTCCATAATTTGATAGAATTTATCATATTTAATATGATTATTTTTCCATAAGTAGTATTTTTATTTGTAGGGTGCATCGATGGCTATGGTCATTTAGCACCTCTTCACATCATAGAATAAACTCTATTGAACAAACACAACACCCATACCCTAAAGAGGACTCAAGACATGTGACCTTTGGGTTAGCCAGCCAGCACGTTTCCCCCAGGCTAACCTGGCTGGCATTTGTCAGTAATCAATTAATTATGTACACATAATGAATGATTGGTAGCCAAACAATGGTTCGTAATCATCAATAAAAGGTTGATGAGAGTGAGTCTTATATGCACAGTTATAACTAGCAATACAAGACTTCTAGGGATAAGAATTTTCCCTACTTATATTTCTAGTTGGTAGTGTGATCCTGTGATATCCACATCCCAAGAGGTTATTAGATTATTAGCAGTTTTCTTTACTCAGAGAATAACTAAATACAGCAGCCTAGGGTAATAGCCCCCATGGTATCACTACACTCTGGAATGCTGAAAAAATGTTTTAAAAATTAATACAAGATGCGTAAGATTATACACCCCCATGACCCAACAAATTTAATAGTTATCCAATTACAATGAACTCCCCTTAAGCCTATATTTAACAATCTGTTACTGTGTATTCATTCCAGGAAGTAAGAACCATTTTAAATGCCTGTCAGTAGTAGACATACTACATATAGAGAAACCACAGGAAATTACCACTTCATGCAAATCTATAAAAAAGTTTTTCATTATTTTCATACCAACTTTTTTTCCTTGTAAAATTCTCTTTCTCCCTCATCATAAATACATACCATGTTATTTATCAATTCTTTTGCTTCTGGGGACTAACACACATTATGAAAAAAATGGTCAGTACAAATTTCAGAGAAAAAAATAAAATAAGTACAGGTTAACACTCAAAAATGCTAAGTTGGTTACAACTCATAAAATGGACTTTTTTCACTTTTTTGTGGAAAAGAACAGTTGGAGGATTTGCAATCTTGAAAATGCATACAATCTCCAAAGTTTCTTTCCTGTCAGGAATTGTATTCCAACCAACTAATATTTAGCAGCATCATGCTATTCTTAAAATTGCTTCCAAAATTAAAACATGCAAAAACAAATTCACTTACAGAAAGCGTGGAGTTTCGAGCAATCTGAAACCTCCTCTCTGATTGGGGAAGACATCTTCTATGAAATAGTACATGTGGCCCACCACCACGCCCATGGCATCCACTCCAATTGCATTCCCCAGCAAAATGGAGAAAGCAAGCAGAGCCCAAGGTAAGTAAGGAGCCTAGACACACAGAACACAATTATCAAAAACCTGTTTGCCATACCTGAGCTATTTGAGGAAGCAGAACAATTATTTTGACCATCGAATGAGCACGTGCACCAACTTAAAGAAAAACAAGGAATATTTAAACCTTTTTGTTTACTTGTATAATTTTTATGACTATAGTGCATGAAGACTGCTCTAAAATGCAATACCAATACTGTAAGAATTTTACATGAAGTTATAGTCATACAAAATTACTTATGAATTTATGATTGAAAAAATTAAGTTATGAATCAGTCCCATATGAATAATTATATTTATTCACACTGGATACCATAAGGGAGCAATGCCTATACTGGAAAAAATTACCTCTTTTGTACCCTTACTCAAGAGTAGTCTTGGTAACTATTTCCAGTATATCTGTTAAGGCCTTAGTAACCATTCCTGCATTTTCAAGCCCTATGAATTTTAAGTTTCATATTCAGAAACACATCTAGAATGTATGTATTATAATTCCACATGCAGAACACTTCCACCAGAAATAAAGTTCTTATCCTTTACGTCTGTTACATTCCATTCCATGCCTTCTAACATTACAGAAAAGAAGGATCAATGCAAATTATCCAGGCCCGATTAATGCGTATGTAATATCCATTTCAAAAATATATTTTGATACCATACCATGTACTTCATAAGTGGGCAATAAATAACTACATTATAAATGTGGTAAAGCCTTTGAATTTCATCCTGAAGGATACTATGTATGCAAATGGTTATATTTTAGGCATCAACCAACTATAAATGTTCATGTCTTCAAGCCAAACTGTTTACCACAACTGCATGCATTAAGCTTCATTGATGCTTGTCTGATATGCATAAAGTGCTTTCTTAACCCCTTTAGTGCCACGCCCTATCACCTGGTATGTGCAAAAAATGCCAGGATTTTTCATGGAGTTTGTTGATTTACACATTTAAATATGTATAATTTATATATTGATATCAACATCATTTTTTTATTTACAATCTAAACACTTGCAGGGATAGTAAAATATTTTATTTATATTTTTATATCCTATACAATTTAAGAAAAAATTATTTTTTAAACAATAGATTGGCCCGTGGCACTTTTCCTACATACTCCCAGGGCCGATAAATCGGCTTGCTGGCACTAAAAGGGTTAAAGAACTACCAGAATTATACGAAGTATACTTAAGGGAGATAAAATAAAGCACATCAAAAGTAATAACTGCATGAGGAAGAAATCAGTAGTGGGCTGTGTTGGAATCACAACACAAATAATTTGTCTCAATTTCTCCTGAAGCACAACCTACAATATATATAATAACAGATAACATCATATACAGAATTTCTTTCACGAAAAGGTAGCATTTGTATCTGTTAAAGGTGTTACTTGAAATAAATATTTGTAGGCAGGTTGGTCTTGCTAAGTTATTACCTCCTCTGTTTCTGCATTACTTTATTTTTTTATTGTATGAACAAAGAATTGTTTGACTGAGGAAGAAGGAAATTTTAATAAATAAATATAAAATTTACTTTGGATGTCATGTGGAATAATTAACGAATATTCGTTAATATACAATAATTATTGTTATTGCTGGATATGTTTAAACATGAAAATTATGCTTGATGTGAATTTCATGAAAGACCTCTATGACACAGTCGTGGAAGAAGTTTTGCATTGTTGACAAAGGAAACAAATGTAGGCAAGCAATTCTATAACAGTATTTTTAGTCCACAACAATAAATGTACAATCTCACAGGAAGGTGATGCAACCAAATATTTAATCTACCTTTATTATAGAATCTAGTGTCTCAATGGTGCCTAGGTACATGGTGATCTTCAGACTTAATTAATATAAATTTAAACACTCTACCTTTTCAAAGTTCATGAGCAAGCTTGTTAATTCTCAATGCATTATATTACAACATGAAAATGTATCATCAAATAAATAAGGATATTTGCAATTTCCACAAAAACAATACTTCTTTATTTTCCACTAGTTTTGGTGTACTACATCACTATCAAGTTGATGTTCTTATCTTGATTATCGAGTTGATCACCATTATCAAGCACTTGATAATGGTGTAGTACATGCACCGAAACTAGTCGAAAATAAAGAACTTTTGTTTTTGTGGAAATTGCAAATATCCTTATTTATTTAATTATGGATCGTTTCCACCATATCACACCTGACTATAGTGTTTACGGAAATGTAGTATATTCACCATTTCCTTTGTTTTTTGGTGCCATAAATTAATGATCAATTTCATTAACACTAAATGAAAAATACACACTGGCGATACATAGGCATCAGAACTTGCAACTTAATTAATGAAGGAGATGACCACTAAGGAAAGTTGACAGATTGAAAGCAAAGAGCAAATGGATAAAATAACAGCAAAAAAAGATATGATCTATGGCACATGTCAATGAAAGAACTGTATCAAAAAGATACAAACATGCCATAAATAATAATTATGTAAAAATAAAAGGAAGACAGAGGACAATGAAAATTGACCTAAGTAAAGATGAAATTACATAATATAAAAACACATGTAAGCAATTAGAAAGAATACAATAAATTTGATATTATACTGAGGAAAAATACCTTCATACAACAAGCAATACAGTTCAATTTCCAGTATGCCATTACATCTGTGCCATGCTCTGATTCAGAAGGAAAGAATCTTATTACTAGATCACCGAATGATATTTTATCTGTTTACATATTACCCCTGAAATGATTCCAAGAAATCTTAAGATATAATTAAGGGTGACTTGTTTTTCATCAATGGATACATTGAACTTTCATTTTTCCCTAATGCTGTTAATATTGCCAAAATTGTACCCCCACACTTCATAAACTCAAATCATAAACATCACAAATGTAATATGTATTCAATTCACACAAGTTCTTTGTTTAATCAGCTACAGATCATCTATGAAAATGTACTCTACAGGCAACTGCCTTCCAAAGCTTATAATCTTTCCGAAACACAAGCTAGCTCTGTGTACTGGAACACTGTGGCATAAGAAGCATTTCTCACATTTAGATTGTACCCTACCTATGAGATAGGTAGTATATTGTGCCATGCAAAAAATGTGTGAAATTTTTATTTCCAACTAAAGAAGCCACATTAGATGTGTCTTAAGTTTTTCTTCTGAGACCTATGTTATTTTATATCTTTGTTAATAGTCTGTCCTATGCTTTAAAATCTACATCTTGATAACGTTCAATATGCAGATTCCTAAATTTCCTGAATCTCGGCTTAAACATGATGTAAGAAATGATAGCTATTTCAAGACACTTGAGGAAAAGTGCCAGATTTTTTTTACTTATTACATATTACTTCCAAGCCTGAAATGGTCAAACTCACTAGTCACAGACAATCCCAGACTAATTCTCTTCTCCAACAACAATAAACTGCAACAAAAGTCTCCATTGCTGTACATGATAATGCCTCAAACTCTTGACACTTAGATTATAGAAGTCGCTGAGCACCTTCCCATGACATGATCACATTTACAAACTAAGTAATCAGAGAAATTTTGTTTACTCCTCAGAAGCATGACGCCCATTGTAAGTAATGAAGTACTGTTGTCAATTTGCTGAGGTATATTAAATTGCTAAATTTGTTTTAGTAGCCTGCATTGGATCTCCTTTCTTCATCCTGAAGTGATCTTTCAATGCAATAAAATTAGAAAATTAAATGATCCTTACAATGAATCTTGTCATCTTCCTTTGAAAAACTTGATATTTTTGGGAATACATTTATGATGTGATAACAAAATCTTTAAAATGGTATAACTCAGTATGAGATAGATCATTGTACTCTCTATAAAGACCCGCACAAATCTTAAGGACTCATGTAAAGTCTACCCATGGACTTGAATCTATGGGTTTGTTGTTACAAAGATTGCAGTCCAGTATTAAAGATTAGACAAGAATATTTTTTTAATTTGTCCTAATTTACCTATCCTAAACTAAAACCAGAATTATTCTATAACCTAGAGGAAGTGGCTTCACAAGTGTGCCAAATGGCTGTGTGTGGCCATTTGGCATACTTGTTTAGCCACTTTCTCTGGGGTATATAAATATCTAAAGGCGTAGCTTAATTTGGTTAGAATATTTTTTATCCACAACGCTTTTTATTATTAAAAACCTTGGCTTATATTTGTTTGTACATTCATGAGTACTATAAATCGCTTTGAAAATAAATATCATCACCATATTATACTGCGTAAGTAACAAGTAAACAGTGTCAATCCAAGTCTCCAAGGTTCAATTCCTAGCAATATTTTTTATTCAATGATTTCCATCACAATATCCTTATATCAAAGGCCTTAGTCCCAAGAAGAAGTGGAAAACTTCTGTAGCCACTTCCTCTAGGGGAATCCGAATGGTAAAAAAAAAACAATCATACGATTCCCTTATATTACATACCTGGAAATTGAGCAGACCAAAGAAGTTCATTCGAACGAAAGGATTTCTTCTCGACCACACATAAACCAACATTATGGTAAAAGCTTGACCCAAGAACAGAAGATTCACAAAAAACGCAATGGCCTGTGGCTTGTCAAGGAAATAACATTCATCCTTATCAGGTAAAATGGGAGCACAATGTCAGCATGCCAACATATATTGTTCATCTGATTTGATGTCGTTATAAGCATTCAATAAATCATTTAATCAATTCATATTAGTGGAAATGATTTATCACCAATATCTACCAACTAGAACATTTGGAACAAGTTTTCAAAGGATACAATCATACAAGTTCCCCCGAACAGGAACATCATAACGAAATCAGCTGTTTTCGACCTGAAAGATCCCTCCTCCAGCATACGGCAGTAGCGGTAGGTGAATATAATATTAAAAAAGAAATTAAAGCCCACCGTTCCAAAAAACAGGAAAGCCGTGATGAGCCGCCAAAACTAGAATAAGTACAAAAAAATCCAACATGATGAAACAAAGAGGTTTAACGTCATTAAACTCACTCTGCAAGTCTACAAGGTCGCGGTATTTAACATAAAATTTTATACGGAATCACATGTGTCTATTTTAAAAATTAAGTAAGACGACCAAGGTAGACTTGAAACCAACTCTTTGTTGTTTATGAAATCGATGTCTTACCTGATACTGCTTAACTATCAATATAGGGTTAAAGTATAACTGGAACGGTGAAACAAAATCTAATTGCTGGAAGAGAAGAACACATTTTTGGCGATTTCAGTATGTCAATTCCAAATTCTATATCAGACTAATAAAAACCAATATAATTACCACGGCTAATGTTGTAATAACACATGCTGTAGTGTAAGCCCTTGTTACGACAGGCATTTGCATATATTCTTGACGTATTGTTTGGTAAGCCATGTTTACGTAAATTGCAGGGTTTCACGAAGAATGGGAGTGAAAACTAATTATTTAAATTCTAATCAAAACATTGCCTTTAGGATCATATGCCAAGTCATTGACCACCGGCAAACGCTAAAAGATATAACTTTTCTACGAACATGTCACCACACATAACACACTTATGTCACTATTTTCCTTTCCTAATAATGCAATGAACTTCTTTCAACCTTAGAGCTAACACGGACACTAATAATTCCTTTCGTCCAATGTCAAGCTACCACATCACTAAATCAGGTTAGAAACGCCGAGTACCATGCATGTATTGTACAAGGTGCTACCAACATGATAATGTTTTCTAAAAGATAAAAATTCGATTTGTGATATCAGTTCTCAAGGAATATCCTCATCATTTAATGTTCCAGAATTGTATCAGTAATGCATATATAAAACATTGACTGTATCTGTATATGAATGTAAAAAAACCTAACCAGTATATTAGCTAGTTGACGACTATTTCAGTTCGGAGAGATACTGGGTTGCTGGAGAACAGGCCTTTATTTGTATTTTGCGTAGGATAAAGAATATATAAAGTATTCTATTTTATGTTACTTAAAATAACTGCGATTCAGAAATCAAAAGATAAAAAAAAACAATGGCGTTGTACTTGCGTATCTGTGATAGCATTTCATTCATGGGTGGACCACGATAAGACAGTAATGCTGTATGGACAAACAACTTATATGATTTACCTTGACTATTTATACAGAAAAAACTTTACCCGAGAAAACAATAAACTTTCTTAGACTAGAAATACCGATAGTAATCCGTTTTAAAAGATAAAAAAACATCTTCAAATTATAATGAATTGCCAAGACCACACACTACTCGGAGAATCAACTACATCTATGTCACAGTCTAAACTAGTTTAGTCTGTGTCTATGTGGTACCCTTTATTGTATGTCACATTACAAATGCTGCTTTGGAAGGCAATGTGGCATTCCTTCATTTACTTTATTCCATGTAATGAATGATGGATAAAATAATAAATATGATTCATGGCAACTCTGGAACTCAGCCCACCCAGCAGCAAGTCCTATGTGGTTACCTCATATAATATACCTGCTGTATGAGAGAAAAAGAATCATTCAATTAAAGGTTCATAATCTTAATTTTTCATATAGTGTAAATAGACCTCGTCAAATGAGCACACATGAGTGTGCAAAAAAAGTATATTTTATTTATTTATTAATCATTAGCCAGATATACATCGGAATAGATTTCGTCATAACATGAAAAGTATCACTAGGTACAATAG
>WURS02000015.1:1455689-1473847 GCA_011762765.2 Rhinocypha anisoptera | reverse complement strand
GCACCGAAACATGTCGAAATAAAGAAGAAGTTTTTTAAAAGTGGAAATTGCAAATTTTGTAACTTATTTCTTAGATTGTAAGGAAGGCTTTACGAGAGACTGTGTGGTGATTTTACGAGAGGAGACTTAGTGGTTGTATGCCACAGACTTTCTTGGGGAATGACTGAAGAACTTATCTAGGAATCTGTGCTCTAGTCTGTCATTTCCTGGAGCTATTTCATCCTTATAGCAAATCGATCGGAATAAAAGAATATATGGCACTGTGAGCTAGACTTGTAGACAATGCAGGAAAAGGTATTAGTTGAAGGTCAGACATGGAGGGAGAGACTGCCAAGCAACAAAAGGCCCCTTTTTCATCGACAAGCAAGAGAAAGGATTAGTTGTAAGTCAGAAGGAGGAGCAAACAGACAAGGGGGAATCTACTTTTCACCAGCTCTAACCCATAGTGAAAGAGAACCTATCGGGTGGTCCCATTTGTCTATGTTGACCTTAGCAAGACGGCCAATCTCTCGACCCTCCTCTTATTTATGGATCATAATTGTTTCCCGTAGGTCATACCTTATCTAAGATTGTTCATGAAACATTGCCAAAGATACTACCGATACGTGACGTACATTAGTTACGAGTGCGTGAGTTTTGGTAACGATATTAAAATTTTTTTTAAATGAAACGATCTGTTTTCAACGCATTTGTGGATGGATTAATACAATTACTTCATGGCTCATTTTCGCCCACTTTTTGTGCCGTTATAAATGCCGAAAGAGGTGAATTTAAATGACTGTCGGCTATAACGAGAGATTCTTCATCATTTATCAGCACTCGTTAGAGCGGACTTCGACTGTACTTTAATTATTTAAAACTAATGTAAGAAATAATATGACCAGAACCCCATCCAGATGTGAAAAATCGCCCTTCTCCTAGACAAAAGGAGTAGAACAGCACCTCCAAGGGAATCAATTGAATCTGAACTCAAATGTACTCTGTAACCACTTCCTCCAGGGCTATTGACTACTTAATGGCCATCTCATTTATGATTGTGAATTCTGTAACTCAGATCAGTCTAATTCAAAACTTTTTTTGTCCATGACTGCTTATAGGTATATATTTCAAATGTATACTTCACAATTGCTTATTTTGCAGCTAGCCATTACTCAGTTGCCTCACAATCTTCTCTCTTCAACTCAGTGGATCTTCAGTCAATGGCCTTAAGCACACCCAAGGATGTTTATTAACTTCATACTTAATTCACTTCAACATTTTCGCTGATTTTTTTAGAAATTAAATGTCATATGTATTATCCAATATCATACATTGATAAATTCTATTAAATGTTGTACAATTGGGTCACAATAATTCAAGGAAAACCAATTAACCAACATCCCAATATATGAGATAATTTTCTCATATTTCCCTTTATCCCTGTAAAAAGAGATGTCGTACAATGTCTAATGTCACAAAAGGATGGAAATTAGCTAGTTAAGAAAATTGGCAAATGAACCATGGCTACTAAGTGGTTAAAAGAGTTATATCACAATCTTCCTAATTTGTCACTGTATTATGGCCCCACCATATAAATTTGAGCATTAAATACTCAAAGTGACGTTTCAAGGATAATTACGGTTGACTGATATAGATATACGAAACATACATACTCTTACATATAAGCTGTAAATACCAGATAATAAATAGGGTGGAAATAAAAGACACATTGAACAAAGTAAAATTCTAATTATTCCACATATTCCAACATGATCTGTACAATACATCCCAAGGATACTGACCAGACAATTTATTTATATATATTTCCAAACAAAAGAAATATGTATTGTATATTACTGCTTGAAAACTATATGTAACCATAGCTGCTAATACAAAAATTACACAATTTTATAAAGCCTACTATATGTTCAGTATATACTAATAAATGACTGAAACTTGAAGACCAAAATAAAGGCAATTATATTTCACATATTCAACAACTAGCAGTTTTAAAAATAACTCAGTTTATGGAAGGCTCAACAACTAGAATATGGTACTGAAGAATGATGGTGGAAGTATTTTGAAAGCTTTGACGCCCATGTATGTGCTTGTGCTGGTTCCCACATTCATCAAACATGAGAATACAATTATTTTAATAAGGACAAATGCTCAAACATGATAACAATTCGAGATTAGGACAAAGTTTTCAGATAAAAATATTGGTCCCATGATGTTCAGCTGAAGAAGTCTCCACATGTATTTTACAGGCATATAAATTAACCACTGCATGCCTTTTTAAATAGGAAGCCTAACACATCTGAAGCCAAACAGTGCAAATCTAACCATTAAAGCAGTCAAATAAACACTGGAAACTTTGAAAAGGGTTGCAAACCTATCAGTGGCTAACCCAAAGCTATCAATAATACACATCATGACACTATCTTTCTACTAGCTTTTGCTAACTTTCTCACTTCTTGTATAGAACATTTCAAGAAATATAACTTTTGTGACTAGATTAATTAATATTAGTTAACATATTTGCACATATAATGTGCACACAACACATTTTCAGGGCTGTATAAAAATGTAAAATATAGTAGCCATAAGGAATACATATCTCTTCATGCCATATAAGGCATAGGTTACCCCGCAACTAAAAAAGCTGCATTGTCTTGCCTTTACATCATTACCTTGAAGGTCAATAGTTTTTAATGCTGTGGAGTACAAAGTGATTCACACAAATATACAAAAATAAATGGTATGATCTTTATCATGGCATATAGAGGGAAGTAATACAACAGCTAAAATGCACAATCTCTTCTGATGAAGTTTCCTGGAAATTATTTACAAATACAATTCATCAGATGATAAATACATAAAGGGAGTATCCATATTACTCTGCAGCTTTATCTTCTCAAAGCCATTGTATATTTGAGGGAAGACATGCAAGAAACATTAGACAGAGTGAATTGTTAAGTTTTAGAAACTAATATACAAAATCCCACTCTCAAAGAGTAGAATGCCATTTCTGAAATTTCTCTGTGAACCATTACGGTAGATTTGTTCGATACAGAGTCACTGTTAAAGTCACCTGGTTACCAAAAAGAATCAGCAATGGTATAATAATTGACGTAATAAACCCACCATTACTTATGGGAAAAAATTTTGAATTATGCACCATAGAAAAACAATTGCAGATCACTGGAATACAAATTTTAAAACCACTTTAACTATGACTGCTCATAAAGCACATTGTCAAAATTGTCAAAAGTTAACCACTGGAAATGGAGGGACAATGAAAGATCCATATTGTAAGCTGTATCAAAAGCCCAATAAGAATTGTAGAAATTCAATTGAGTCAATTTCAGAAGATCCTCCAACTACGCAGTTGGTATTAGAAAATCTGTTCAATCAAATGACCATCATTGATTGCAACAATAACATTAATAAGCTGCAAACAATGTAAATAAGCTTAGCAAAATTTGTGGAATATACTTCAAAACACAATGATCCAAATGCAGAAGGCTCTGTTTTCTCACAACTTATGGGCCTGCCCACTATTGGTTATAATTGGGTTGAATTATTCCAGTTTCACACTCCATATAAGATACCAGAAGAGAATGTGTGAAGCAGAACCCTTAAGGTACAAAATATCCCAGGATAACAAGTTCTAGGACAGACAAGAAGTTTTCTCAACAATCTGTATGAAATGGCTTATTACACAAACAGTATTGTCTCTTATGTCTCCAATTAATGAAACAAAATCACTTGTCTTCTCATGTACAGTGCAAAACATGAGTACATTGGACGAAAAGAAGAGGAAAAGCAGCTTCAAATGGCACATAGTGAGTGGCTAATATTCTTGGTAGTGTTTAAATGGATACAAAAAAATTTTGGCACATTAAAAAAGATTATGCAAACCATATAAAATACACAGTACTGTAAATCAATGAAATCTCCAAAAGGATATCCTTTCCTCTCTATGTAAGGCTTTATAGATCCCAATTTGGCATTCATTCAAAAAGTATTAAAAAATTGTATATGGTATACACCTTATTTAGCAATTGGAATCAGCTTATGCATTACAAATTATTCCCTGAAACATCTGTATTTTCCTTCTCAAAAGGAAGTCAATAACACAGCTACTTCAGAGCCTTAGTATGTACTTAAGAAGTGAATGAGAATGCAGATGGATGCATATATTCACTTCATTGTCACACGTTAAGATCATCAATAAGAAAATAATGATTTATTGGAACTTTCCTGAATGGTAATGTAACCTGATATGCAATATTGTAACTGAACATCTTCAATAGAATACCTTATCCATTAGAATAAATACTAAATGCAAATCTATTTCCAGGTGCCAAAAGAAGAATCAATAACAGACTAAACAAAAAAGCTAGTAAAAGACATATCAAAATCAAATCAAGTGAAACAATTTTTATTGCTGCTTCTAAAGATAATGACTTAGCAAATGGATATCTGCTTTCCTTCCTCAAGTGATGGCATCAAGCACTACCTAAGAAGCATAACCACGCTCCTTTCCAGCTTACATGCTCACAACTTAAAAGAATTCAGCAATAGAATTTGAGCACCAAATACTTTCAATAAGAGTCAAAAAGCTGCTCAACCACCTTCAACCCTTGAAAATACACATGGATCAAATTTACAAGGAAACATAAACGGGAGGAAGGGGAATGCCTATTTTATTTGTACACAATCCAATGGAAGGACTTGTTTCATTTGAGCTCAGACCCAGAAATGAGACTCCCTTGCGTAGCAGCACCGGATGTGGCCGAACCGGGAGGGTTTGCGGCTCCCCTCCCGCCCAGCTCACCCATTGCGTATGACTGGAGAAAGAAGTGCAAGATGCCAGCCTGGGCCATCACGTCCACCGTCCCGGCAGCCAAGGGATCCCGAGAGTGGCCCCTCCCAGCCCCGCTGCCTGAACCACCCCCCCCGCCTCCTGGGCGGAGGAGGGTTGGACCAAACACGGTCGCCAGGTTGTGCAGAGACATCTTGTTGTGTTGCTCGTGCTGGTTCACCCTGCATGCAAAGACAGATTCACATCTCCCGTAAAGATCACATGATAAAAAGAGAACCAACCACATTAATTTGCGTGGGCATTTGGAATGAGCCCCTGCAAGATTATAAACGATACCACATTTGCACAATTCTGTGATGATATTTTATCCCCTTACAGGCTTCCAAAGAATAAGGGGTTCATCTTGCAAGTCTAAGCAAACTCCCCAACCTTAATGTATCGAATAATCTAGATATTAAAATTTACCTGTTTTCAAAGTGAAAGGCTGTTTAATTTAAAGTTTCTACTTTTCATGCAGGTGCATAGTATAGAAAAAACTTAATCCTCAAGTATTTTATTACAAACATTGCTTATTATTCAAAATTATTTTTATTTCCCTTGTGGAGATCCAAAAGAAGGGGATCGTCTTAGGAATTCTTAGAAAAGGAGTCATCTTGCATTTGTGAAAATACGATTATATTTTAAACTGATCATCATTATTTTATGTTACCATCAAATAATATGAAGTTAAAACACACTAATGTAATTATCACCATTTAAGAGGAAAATGAGGATGTTTATGAATACCATAAATCATGACTGCAACACAAAACACATTTAATTTGGCTTCCAGTTTACAACTCTAGCTTTACCCAATTGGTTGAGTGCATAAGCATGGAAGAAATGTGTAGGAACAATATTGAAATTTTGAACACAACAATAAAAGCTGCAATTGTTTGTTTTAAATGAATTTTGAATAACACTTAAAATGAAACAATCTGAAAATAATTTTATGATATTCACATAATATTTCTATTAATTTAAGAAGTAAAACCAAGTTTCATTTAATGTTATTTTTCATGACATCTATTTTATGTAATTGAAAAAATGCACTTTTCAAAACATCCAATAACAAAACAACAGCCTCCTTGAAAATCACAAGAATAGAAACATCAGTAGCCAACATTTCCTAAAAACAATTAATTCAGAAAAGTGAATATTTAGTAAATGCATACCGGATCATGTGAGCTAGAAGGTAGGTAATGATGTCTATATTCAGCATTGGGAGTAACGCAAAACAGCCCTGCAGGGCTGCTTTTCTCTTGGCACTACTGTTGCCACTCCCTCCACCACTGGTGCTGTTGAAGGCCTCAAAAAACTTGGGATATAAATCATCGGTGAAGAGAGCCTCTGGTAACTCTCTTAAATAAAGCTTCAGGATACCAGTAACAGAATGAACATCAACTTCCTTCAACAGCTGCTCTGCTTCATACGAGTCTGCAATAGAAACATCCAAATTGAGTTGGTGTGATATTTACAAATATTCAAATGGATCTACCGTCCATACTCTCAAAATTCTAACCTGACAACTCGAGGAACAGTTTTGAATTATGCCATACTCATAATGCATGATCATTAATCAAGTATAATTTTTGGGTATTAAGGAAAACTTGGCCTATCTGGCAACATATGAAACTTTTACCCCCTTGTTTAATGATGTACCTGAGTATTGCTGGACCACATCAAGAAATGTTCATAATAAAATGCAATTCATTGACACCAATTGTATATTAATCCCATATCATTCATGCAGCATTTTGTCCAAGGACCTGAAAACACTTCTCAGAAAAAACCCGTTTGACTGTCTCTATTTCTTCATTTTTCGAGCTGAGATTTATCGTGACGTTTCTTATCAATCACAGTAGATTTTTTCGTGAACACAAGGATACTGTTCTTTGCCTTAGAATATACACAATAAATCCTTCCTCAGTTTTACGGTTTATCATTACACTAAATAATCCCAATTCTTTTTCTCTTACCTGCTTACCTAAGATCAGACCTTCAATTCCGGTTTCATTACCCAATCACTTATTATTCCTTCCATCAATCTGTCCCAACTTCTTAATAAAAAAATCTCTCCTCCCATAACCTGCCTAATGCTTATTAGGAAATATGTTGATATAAGTTAGAGCAGTTATGGTGATTCAGCTAATATTAATATGTAATAGTACAAGGAAGCATTGACAAAAACATAATCCTGAATGGGATATGGATGAATAAAAATGTATTTGCTATCTCTTTTTCCTACCCTTTGCAACATCTTTCTCTCTATAAATTTTTCTTTTTCTAACTTCATCTATATCCATAACTCAAACACATCACTTCTATGATCATCTTTTTTTAAGACAAGGTTTCTAAAATTTACAATACTATTCACAATAATAGATTTTTCATTTATCACTTTTTGTACATATTAAACTTAAGTTCCTATAATCCTTTTTGCTATTACTTCTTCTACTAATGCTATTTCCTAAAGTCCATACCAACACAAATACATTCTAACTACATATTATCCAACAAGTGGAAATGTTATAACAGCTGTAACTTAAGCTATCCGATTTTAATATTTAAACTTATCCTAATTCATCTTTGTCATTAAAAAAATAATATACAAATATCAAGAATATTAATTCATTGTAAATAAGGCTGGGTCTGTACTTAACAGTAAAGTTATAGGTAAATTTGACAGACGAAAAGTATAAGATGCCTACAGTGATGGAGTACTCACTAATTACACTTTCTTTTAGAGGACTCATTAATAATATAAAAACACTGGGCAATAAATGCTTTTACAATTTTGTGTTAAGTATTACGTATGTGTGTCCCTATAAACTGACTGCTTGGGGGCTCTATTGAAAAGACCACTAACCAGGGATGATGAACAGAAACTTAGCTGCAAATCAGGATTCATATGTAGTAACACACTGTATTGAATAGCTATAAGATCCTAGGAGAATGCAAAAAATACAATGAATGGCATTCACAATTTTCCACTGACAAACTTACTAGTTTCAAATGATTTTTTCAGCCGAGTGAGGTCAGATGCTGAACCGGACACTCTGTAGATGCCCACCTCATTCATGCCACGGCGTTCTACTTCACGGACACAGCTTGTGATGATGAATGGAATGGCTCGCTTTTGCCTCCTGAAGAAAATAATCAAAGGATTTTTATCACAGCCTTGTTTCAGTCTAATGGCAAGATTAAATCATGACTACAAACTATGACACAGTAACAAGAGAATTTGCTTTGGATGAAATATACTCATACCACTCAGAAACACCTTAGTGTATAAGAGAGAATGCAAGCATGAAAAATAGTCAAGTTTTTGTCTTTGATGACTGTGATTGCAACACTTGACCATGGTATGATCATTATTAGAGTGTAACATTCAGTTCCTATCCTGCATGAAGTAGAAAATGACTACAATAGAATGTATACTATAAGAGAAAAACTATTTATCAGAGTGTATCTATCAAACTCATCTGATGATGGTTAACTACTCAGAAAAACTAAGATTTCAGTATCAACATTAGAAATAATATGGCATGTGGTATGGATAATATTTGGATAGAGAGACTAAATGAGTCCCTCTTATGACAACCACGTGCTATAGATAAAAAAACAATCATTATACCATAGTTTAAACACTATTAAATATGACATCTTAACAATTTACAGCAGAAAAAGTAAAAACATCCATTTTTCTCTACCATTTTCAGACCTGAGTTTTTCAATATTGCCAAGGTATGCCACAATCAAAAGTCTACAAAAAATACCAAATTTTTACAAACCATTCTTTGAATTTCAAAATTTATGCTCTATAAGGTAGAGTAGCATGAAATTGAGAACAATTCCCACATGCCTCAGTTTAAAGGTTCTGCATGGCCTCTGTTTTTAACAACGAAAATGTGCCTATTCAAATATTACTTACTTGCAAACATTCTGAATTTTGGCACCAAAAAGACCAACAGTTTTTGCAGTTGGTACCCTCCTCAAAGTCACCTCACTTGGAACAAACTTCAGAGATAGACTAAGCAGGCAAGACTGAACAGTAACATTCTTAGTCAACACCCTCTCTGTCAGCCAAGACCGACTCAACTGTTAAAGAGAAAAAGTATACTTAAGTTATCACGTAAAATGATGTGATTACCACTCCCTCCAATTGTTACCCCTACTCATCCTACGGGATAGTGTAATTTGTTAATAATCATAGAAATGTCATTCAATAATTAATAATAGAACAGAAGGAACAACACATACCACCAATGTTGACTTCCCCCTTAAAGTGGCGCGAGGTAAATTTGAATTCTCTTCATACAGTAGTATGCGTAGATTCTGAGAACCTTCCAGTTCGATAATAAATTCTTCTTCCCAAACAGGACAGGCACTGCTACAGGCCAATTTGGTCTTTGCCTTACGGAAGTAGTGACCGTATGAGTCTACTTCAATGCAAACATACAAATCTGAAAAGGATTTAACATACAATAACCATGTTAAATTTAATAAGTGAACCTTGTTTGGGCAAGGCATTAGGTAAGATAAAATTAGTTTTAATTAATTACTGTCACTAAAATATCAACTCCCTCAAAGTAGCCACAGAGCATGTCCACCAAAAGTAATTTCCTTCAGCCATAGCAAAGTTTCATATTTAGAATGGTATTAAAGTGTGATTGAGAAAACTAATATATCTTATATTCAAAATTTATCATTATAATATCATATCAAAATTGCTATGCCATGAGTTAAAATTTTACATATTAATTATGTACAGTAAAGTGAAATACCACCAAATTTTAGTACACAAAAGAAAAAGGATAGGTATTCAAGATGAACTTCATCTGAAAAAGCACTATGATAGACCAATGGTAAACTTCACTTCAATAACTGGTAAATAAAAAAATCTAATTATATATTATTTTTTCTATGCCTGATTCAACTTTCCAAATTTAAAATTATATTTGGTCAAATCATTGTGAAATATAATTAATATCAAAAGAAAGTCATCACATGTGAAGTAAAATTTTAGGCTTTAGGTGTTCAGCTCTATATCCTCTCTTGGTAGTGATAAAGAACTGTGCCACTATAATATGTTAAAAACTTCAAAATAATACACATTGTATTTCATGCATAAATTCTTGCAATTGAAATACATACTTAGCAATGCGAGTAGAAGCAATGAACAGAAAAAGAAAGGAGAGGCTATTTGTATGTTCACATCATTACCTGCTGGAGCTTCCATGGATGCAGCCAGACCATGAACAGTCAAGTGTAAGTCACCTACAAGAAGAGATTCATCTCGTCCAGTTCGCATTAGGTATGAACCCATATTAGTTTTCAAAAATGTCCGGCAAGCAGTTATCCAAGCTTGAAGTTCATACATGCTAACTGAAATATTTGGCCCAGGAAGTTGGGAGCACTGAAAGAATTAAAATTATTTTGACATTGGTGGTGATTCCTGTATGTTCAATATTTATTCTTACAATTTCCTAACTACACTGAAATCACTGGTACTTATATGCAATGGAAAGCATATCTATACAAATAATGAAACTGTTAAGAGTTATTAGGTGAATTGAAACTACAGTAAAGTCTGCTATGGTGAGTATGGCTCATAACGAGTGTGTCGCTATAGCGAGTGATTGTTTTGCGTTGGTTAGTCCCCGTGTTAAAACATAGGGCGTACATATGGAGCAGTGAGCTAGACTTGCAGACAGTGCAGGAAAAGGTATTAGTTGAAGGTCAGATTGGTAGGGAGAGACTGTCAAACAACAGGAGGTCCCCTTTTCAACTTTCACCAGCACTAACCCAGAGTGATGGAGATCACATCTGGTGGTCTCATTTGACTGTGTTGGCCTTAGCTTATCTTACAAATAGTACATAGTCCCAGGACTACAGACAATCTTTTGAACCTCCTCTTATTTATTGAATCGTAATTGTTAATCGTAGGTCATACCTTTACTATAATTGTTCATGAAACGTTGCCAAAGATACTACCGATGCTTGACATAAATTAGTTGCAAGTGCATGAATTTTGGTGTCATTATTTTTAATTTTTTTTAATAAAACGATCTATTTTCAATGCATTTGCAGATGGATTGATACAACTACTTCATTGCTCGTTTTCGCCCGCTTTTGGTGCCGCTATAAATGCAGAAATAGATGAATTTAAATGACCGTCGGCTGTAACGAGTGTGCGTTATGGCGAGAGATTTTTCGTCATTTATCAGCTCTCGTTATAGCAGACTTCCACTGTATTTCCATAAGTCATTTAATTAAACATTCCTTAAGAACAGACTTGATGATAATGAAAGCAAATAACTTCTGACTGCCAAATGAGCAATGTGATACCATGCTGAAATATCATTCTTTATAACTTCAAAAACTATGAACAATATGAATTTACAATGAAGCAAAGGGCATTAATATAAAAAAGATTTTTTCCAAAATCAATGTCATGATATTCTCTTCTCAAAACTAAGTCAAGGAATGACAGGAAATGTCAATGGAAAAAGTTAAAAGGAAGTGCACCTCCTTTATGTGAAGTGCATTCAAGTGCGATTCAAAAATACTTATGTTTAGAAACAGGTGATGTGTTCAAGGGCAAATAAAAATAATTTCAATCAATTCAAAAATACATACATGTTTAAATAATTTCATAAGCAAACAATTTTTCATCAGCATATACTGTGTCCAAAAAATAAGGTGAATGTTTTTTAAAAATTTTTTTTTAAATTATTTATTCTTCCAAATCAATTTCGTAGTGGTGGTGGTTGTCGAACAATATGAGTTTTTTTGTATTTTTGGAACCAAACGAGATTTGTTCATCAGTTGAAGTTGCCAGTCGTCCAGGACGCTATTCATCTTCAACACTTCCACTGCCTTCTTTCAAGTCTTTGTACCTTGTAAACATTTTTTTGCGACATAGCTTCACCACCAAAGGCTTTCTGTAACACCCTCAATGTTTCCGTGGCAGAATATTCATCCCGCAAACAAAATTTAATGCCAATTATTTGCTCAAAAAAATCTGACAGTGAAAATCGACAAACTAACTTTTGTATGTTTACAAAAACACGAGTAGCTTTCCAACAATTGAATATATTGACTTGAAACTGTGTTTAGATATCAAGGACAGTACTACCAACTTACAAAAAAATAATTGTATGCTTTCATAATACCTGCGAGTTTTAAATAAGTAATTCACCTTATTTTTTTAACACAGTAGTATATTCCGAGATTTTAATTTATTGGTAGTGGTAGCCTAGTGGGAAGGGCACTTGGGTACTGAACAGGGAATTTGGGTTCAAGTGCAGGTCATATTCCTGGACACCTCAGCATAAATTCAAGCTGAGTGACTTTCTAGGGACCAAATTTTCCCAAAAAGACTTAGAAATAGTGTATTAAGTAATTGGTCCCTTCCACTCACAGAGTTTTCAGTAAAACATTGTAATTTTTTAATTATAAATTTATTTCTCACTTATATTATAAATTTAAATAATCTTCTGGGTACCTGCAGGCTTTCTATGACAATGAATTTGATGAAATAAGTGTTTATTCTTATCTACATATACCCTAATAAGAATGAAACTATGCAATTTATTTAGGCAGCAAATAAGACTTACTTTATAAATAAAGTACTGTCACTGAAATGATTTCCTCGATAATCTAAGGCTAGATTAATTTGCTTCTTTACAACATCCCATATAAGTACCTGCAAGGCATGTATGGCCTCGATCCACTGTGTTCGCTCGAATTCTGATGACAAGAAGAAGGTGTATGCGCGTGCACTGGAGCGATTGCCCACACGGAAAACAAGATTGGGAGAAGCAAGCACCAGCTGTGCTTCCAGATCAGCAAGCTTCTTCCTCTGCTTCTCTGTGCGGCTACCGAGGCGAAGACGCTGATCAAAATAGATGAGACTCACACTTTATATACTGTTAAGGAATTACTAATTTAAAGAATATGATTTTTTTGTTATTTACTGACGATGTAAAAATAATTACAACTACTTATGTGAGGAAATTCAGCATAAAAATAACATCTGAATTAACTGGGAGTCAACTGCAGACATGCCAACTGCCAGTAACATACACCTCCAAGCAATCCCAGAGATATACCAACTATGTATTGGCCAGGTAATTTAATTGAAGATCTACTTGAATGGCTAGAGTGAGACCCAATTTTGAATTTTTACCGAGGAAGATGAATTTTTAAAGACAAATTTCTAATCATGTACACGTTAGCTTACAAACGCAAGGATGATTTGTGCACAATTTTTCTCATGATAGCTCTTGAGATTAAAATGGAAAAGTCTTAATTAGTATTGACTATGTAGGTTCTCCCCTGCATCCATAATATTACTAATAAAAACTTGAACTCTTCACATTTAAACAATTTCCAATATTACAAGCAACATGAAAATAAGGAGGAATGTTTCTAATATCAATCTATTCAGTTGAAGCAGTAAAACATGTAATTCTTTCATTTATCATAATTGGCAAAGCAGTGATTGTACAAAATAAATCATTTGACAGGGAAGGAAACTATGTCAATTAATGCTTTTGCCAATTCCAAAGAATTGAGTACTAAAGTAAAGAGCCCTGTTTGGAACATACAATTTCATCAGGATTGTTACTGCTAAGTTTACCTGACTGAATGGTAACACAAATTATAGTGTATAATGATACAAATCAAAGTAAATGGAAAATCAAGTTTATCGTATATCAAATAATGCAGTACTTCCCTAGAATATGCATATGCATTATGAAAATACAAGATGAAGGTATTTAAAATAATATACTCAATATACCTTTTCCTCGTGTTTTTCCTCCCAGAGGATTTGATCTCGCACTGTACATGCCTGGGACTTCAGGGCAACAATGTTAGCTGGTGAGGACTCCCTGGGCTCAATAGCTGCTTCCTCAAATATGACTATGTCACTCAATGGGATGTACCACTTCAATTCAAAGGTGAACTTTTCACGACCAGAAGCCTGCAAATAACAAAGAAAAATAGAACGTAAAAGAGCCCATAACATGGATGCAATTTAAGAATATCATGAAATTGATAAACACGATTTCATTATATGATGTTGAATTTAAAAATACACTGCAATTCCAAAAATTTGTGAAATTGCTGTGTATTTTTAATTTTTAAATTCAAGATGAAAGAATTTCACAGAGTTAATCCTGAAACTATCGCCATTATATGATGTTCTCTACCATTGGTAGAACATATATGTATATTATAACGCTTACATTGGAGTACATTGTCTACATATCCCAAGGGGAGGAGAAAATAAAATGCAGGCCGGTTGTTTTCACCTAGGTAGTATTATACTCTCTGTGGTTCAGGCCGTTTATGACGAATAATCAAGCATAAAAAAGTATCTATAGTAGAAACTATAATTCTGTTTCCCAATTTTTGAGAGTTTAATTAGTGAACTTTGGAAATTATAATTGTGCAATGATTGAATTGGAATGAACTAGTATTGTGCTTTAGGGTCAACGAATCCCCACCAATTGCCAAAAGCAGCTTATTAACTGCTTTTGCTAATATGTTTCATTTCTTAGAGGGGGAAGATTATTGATACATATTATTTAATGTAAAAGGCGATTTCAACACTGCCATATTATTCTTGTATATAATAAAAGTTTAGACAAAGAACTTGATGCCACATGCTCCCAAACCTCTGATTAGTACCGGAATGTTTTATCCCCAAACTGAATATGCTCTCAAATGTCATAGTTTTGACTCAACTCACACAAACAAGAAAAAAATCACCATTGGAACTGCTGCACATTTTCACCAAATAAGAACTACAGGAATGTTTCTTTTATAGCATAAATACTGTTTGGTTCATGGGTTCTGGTGTGGGCTGTTAAAGCTATCTACTGGCAAATTTGTCTGGATCTCCAAAATATCATGGCTGTTTAATCAAGGTGATTGTTTCAAATTCTATTCTAATTCCGTAAGAGTTTTTGATGCATCATTCATCACCTTTATTGAATAAAATTGACCATATATTTTATTGTTATATTGAAACTCTATATTTCATAAAATATTAATTTCTTTCTTTAAGTTTCCTCAAACATGTAAAATCATGGTTATACTTTAACTCTTGAGCAAAACATATTTATATATAAGTATACACAGTCTTGGTTTCAGGAACATAGTAGAAATAAATCATTGAAAAGGGTATAATTTTATCAAATAAATTTTTTTAAATACATTGTAAAGTAATGCATACCTTATACTTAGCACAAGCTATGACATCATTGAAAAGAAACAGGTGCCGAAGTTTACGATTCCCATCAGAGAGCTCCACTATGAATGAATTCTTCACTAACCGTCTCTGTGCTCTGTCTTGAGACTAAATAAATACAAGACATCACCAGCATTAAATAGCACAGATGAAGAAGTATATAATCATTTACAGCATAAAAAATACACAAAAGACATTATAATTCAGATGGTATTGAGCATTTAAAGAAATCATGCCACTTACAGGAAAAAGTGTTCTGGCAGTAATCATATTGAATTCATCAAGGAAGTTTTGAGTCATCTTCAGAGCTTTATTCAGGGTTTTATGATCTGGATGGGTTTCCGGAGTGTATTTGAGCAAATCCTATGGCAAAAAGGAAAGAAAACTTTTATAAAGGTAAACCAATCTTCCAGTAAAGGGAAATAATGTACCAATCAAATACCAAAAAGTGAAAGTCATTCCTTGAATCAATTTTAAAATACACACTGCTAGTAAGCATTTTCTTAATTGAGTAGACATTGTTCGAAATGACTGAATCATAAAATAGATTTATTTACAAAAAATGGAGCACATCCTCTACTAATGATCATGCTAATACGCTCATTATGCCACAACTCTATAAATGGGCATTTAAGAACAAAATATAAGTAAAGATGATAGCCTCTTAAGCCCTGTTTATACAATGCAAGTATTTGCTTGGGTCGATGCTTGAACAAATGCAAGCATTGTCACAATTTTCAGGATCCACGTTGAATGGACTTGCACAAGCAATTGCATCATGTAAACAGGTAAATAGTTGCATTTTATACAAACAAGTGGCTAGATTAATAATTAAGTACAATCATAGCACATTAAAATTTATATCATAACATTGAATAAATATAATTTCTTGAAAGATAAAATGACAATAAATTGCAAAAGGGTTTTGGCTTTAAACTAGCTTTAAATTTTATAAAGATGAATTCAGAGGAACAAGTATTTTAAGCATGTGATACAAACATCTCTTGCCCATCATCCAGACAAGAGATAACATTGACCCTGTGACTGAACATATTACAAGATAGCTTTTACAGCCGCACAACAAAAATTTAATGTGCACTCTCCAACCCAGGACTCAATGCACCATTATCTAGAGTCAATTATGTTAATGCCATGTATTAAATGCCACAAAGAGAAGGAGAATATTATATTAATGGTCACAACATTGGCTTTCTTAATTAAAAATTTAAGAGAAAATGAAAACCGGAAAGCTAATGTCTCATGAGTATTTTCTTCATTGGAGGCAAATGAAAATAAATTGGACTAGGAAAACTAGATTAACATTATGTAATGCAGTGTTTACACAATCTTGTGTCTGGCATTTGGCATAAATAATCTATTATTGTAGTAACAAAGTTGAATCAGAGACAAAAACCCCTTTCATATATTCCAAACAACACTGAGACTTAACACTAATAATTCAAGGTTGTAAAGATGAAGACTAAGTGAATTTCAACTATGAGCAAAGTTACACAAAAATGATTCTGGTGCTAAGTTATGCAATAAATTCTGGTCAATGGTCACCGAATTTATACTACATTGTAACCATAGTGTGTAACAGTATTAACAATGAATTCCCAACATGCTTATAAATTAAATGCATATCTTTAAAATATAGTCTTTTTAATTTAAAAAACTCAACCACAATCTCAAGTTTGTAGAGTATTATGTCACCACGAATGTTCGTACCCAAAAAAAGAAAAAATTATTATTCATAATACTATGTTATGATATTCAATAGATCATAATGTTTAATGAAATTCACTGTTAAGCTAAGAAGTAAATCAATAAATGTAGACTTTTAGAAGGCACCCACAGAATTTATAAAATTTATTTCACGGATTACTTCCAAAATATGTTGTCTGGGAAAACGAAAGCTGAAACAGATATATTCTACCATTCAGGTTCTATGTGCCCTGTCAGCAGAGAAGGCTGGTAAAAATTCCAATGGTAGATTTTAACCTAAAACTTTAAGTATCTATCCAATAAATAAAGTGCAGGGCTTATAGTGAAAATTTAATTATGCAATAATTCACTCCAAATATTACATATTCAGAGAAAAAAGAAAAATATGTCAGCATTAGATTAACCATGTTGGTTCCCGATACTAAAAAATGAATTTCATGCATACTCACATGTAGAACGAGAGCATTTTTTTGCACACGGGCAACAGGTTTGTGGAGAAGATCCTCTAGGGAGAGGCTCTGCCCAGCCAAGGATCTGAGCCTGATGTCCGTGGTAATTTGGGCAAACTGATGGCTTGCTGCACTGCACTTCCGTACAGTATCTGTAGCATGGCCATAATTGTGTAAAAATGCACCATATATGTTTATGTTGCTCGCCTATAACATCAAAAAAGTCAAATGAGAGAATTTCATGATAAAATATTTTAATAGCAGAGGGCACTGATACTATTAGCAGCTTGAGTAAGCACATTAAGCTATAGGAAATGCAGTAATATCTCATATAAAGATAAAAATGACAATCTTTTCAAAATCACTCATATAATAATAACCATAGCCGCTCCACTAGAAGCATTTATAATTGAAGAGGAATTAAAATGTCATGACTGACTGATCAGAATTGATATCACCACAAAGATCATTTCTATAGCAAGCCTCATTAATAAGTTAGTTCCAGTGGCAACTCTCTGCTCAGTCCACCTTAAACAAATCAGTACCGTGTATGCAGTGCTTAGCAATGGATGGTTCCAAAACTGTACGTTGAGGAAAGAAGGTGAGCCAAGATTAGAGTGTTTGGATAGTCTGAGGCGAAGAATTTTAGAGAGAATGAAATGGAGAGAATTAAAAACAAATGAAAATGTCAAACACAGCAAGGGAAGGAGAGGAAATATCAAATATGATTAGAAATTAGTAGAACAAAAAGAAGAGTATAGGTGCAATTAATTATGCAAAAGAACGAATTAAAACAGGGAGTGCGGGATTCGAATCTTTGGGTTGGCCGACGAGAGCGCTACTCACTAGGCTAATCCTCTAATGAATACAAATG
>WURS02000015.1:1428476-1455589 GCA_011762765.2 Rhinocypha anisoptera | reverse complement strand
TTTTAATAAACTTCCCAACGATATTAAATCTTGCCCCTCTTCAATTTTCAAGGTCAAACTGAAGATGTTTTTGGCACATAAAGCTTACTGTGATGTTGGTGAATTTCTTAATGATTTAAACTTTTTGGTATCTATTTGTTGTATTGTATTGTGTATTTTTCCTGTTCTTTCTGACGAAACCATGCAATGTATTTTGCCAATTCGGTGTAAATAAATTATTATTATTATTATCTACTTTGTAGATCACTCTGACTAATACAATACTGTGGAGGCCGTCACTTGGTGGAATTCCATGATGGAGTGATGGTTTAAAAAACCATCGCTCTGACAAATACAATATTATTATTATTCATTGAAGTTTAGTGTTTTTCTGAAACTCATTAGATGAATCCCTTTTTTCTAGGGAAGAGAAAAAGCATCATCTTAGATTCATACAAATACAGTAATCATGATTAAATGAAAGATACTTTTATTCTCAAAGCCCAACTAGGAATGGAGTCAATGCCATGAATAATAACTCCAAATCTGTATATCCTCTGCACTGTCCTAACTTAAAGAGAACCCTGCTGCATGATTTAACTCATATTTGTGACAATATTATCATCTTCATTTTAGGTTCTCTTTTTTATTAGTTTTGCCTTATCTCATTTCAACAGCAATCATCACACATGACATGTAGAATACAAAATACTTTAAAAATACCATTACACTTGGCCAGAACCAGTAGACTCTCAGGATTAAAAATAGAAAATATGTACTGGAAATTGGTCTTTTGTCCAGGGTAGATAGCATGAGGTTCTTCAAATAAACCTTATTTTATGAAACACTGATTTACATAATTGCATTGCTATTAAAATATGAATGAGGATGGAACCCTAGCTGAAAAATTCTGTAGTTTGCTATTTCTTTAGCAAACTAACACTTATACGTAGTCTACCATAGTTGCCATGGTCCAAGTAAAAGTCCACACTTTTCAAGGGCCGTCTTTAATCAACCATTTAAGTCGCACAATACTACTGAGAATGATACACTTAGATGGCAGAATGACTGATCTAATATTCTCCTACTCCCTACCTACAATAAAAATGGTACGAGTCGAGAGTCTTAGTCAATCGCTACATTCATTATATTATATCGGATATACTCCTGCATTACTTGTTCGATAAAGTAACACATTGATGGGGTTCACAAGACAACCTGGTAGTACTGGCAAGGTACTGATTGACTTTTCACATGTTTGTGAAATAGGTGCAGCACAACAAATGGGAAAACCTAATATTTACAGTGACAATGTCACTGCACCATCAAAAGAAAACAGATAAAGGGAAATTAAGCATAATATGAAACAATTATATTAAGTCTAACCTCTGGTTCTGATGCAATTGAAGAATCCCGTTCCCAACGACGACTGCTGGCTGGAGTTGATGACGATTCAAGGGAAGAATTACTTGCATACTTCATTGGTCCTATGTCCTGCAATGGGCCATCCCCACTTTCAGGAGGATAAGTTGAATGCCCAAACAATTCATCCACTCCCTCTTCTCCTTCCTCCTCCTGGTCGATTGAAATGGTCCTCAGCAAGGGTGGGACATCTTCATCGGACTCGACTGAATTGGCACGTTCTTGAGAATTCAAAGCAGCTTTTTGCCTTTAGTAAGTAAAAGTAATTACTCCAAAACATTGAAACCTATTGCATATTTTACAATCATGCACCAAAACACTTGGAATAAGAAAGCAAAATGGAAACGTCCTATTATAACATTGACTACAGGAAATAAAGCTAATTAGTTTCGCGATGAAAGCGAAAAATATGAAAATCTTACTTAATGAAATAATCAATGTTGACATAGTTCGACTGTTTGTGGGAGTCATGTTGCGTGGATAGTCCAGGTAAACTGCCTTGAAGTTCTGTGTCGGTCGTTGCTCCTCCTGAACTACCAATAGAACTGTGACCGGAATGAAGAGAGTTTAAAGATTTTATAGTAGTTTCCCCGTCCAAATCGCTAATACTACCTCCACTTTCATTCTCTCGGCCCATGCTACCTGCTCTATTATTTCTACCAGCATCCCCTACTGAGCTACCAGATACCGCTCCAGACGCCATCGCTGCCGCAACAGTCTCTGCAGATAAATACACGTAGTCTCCATCCAGATCTGGTGGAACAGTGTCATATAAATGCTCTTCAGTTTCCTGGGATACATTATCTTCGTAAGATTTAACACTACTTTCATCTCCAATTCCAGGATTTACATCGGGTTTTAATTCATCGGCATCTTTCAGTTCCTCGCATGAACTACTTCCCACACTCTCTTCTATAATACTAGCCGTACCTGGTGAACGTGAATGACTTGTTTCGCTTTGTACATCTTCCCTGGGTGAAGGAAGTCCTTCAATATCACCTTTCTTCCCTTTAGATTCATTTATATCCGAAACTGCTGCTCTAGGAATGTTGGATTTAACAGTGTCTGCAGTTTCTGAATTACTGCCAACACCTTCACTTTCCTCTTTATCCCTCAATTTTGAGAATCTTTTGGGGGGAGGTAAAGGTGGAACTTTTTTAAGAGGAGACTTTGGAGGACCGATATCACCTTGGCCTTTTTCAACGCTTTTATCTTTCTCGCCGCTTTTATTGTTATTCGCAGCGTTAACTTCTATCACAGTTATATAGTTCGAACCATTTTTCGGAATACTTTTCTTTACCCTGGATTGATCTTTTGTATCACTGACAGCCTTCTCCGAATTTTCAGAGTCAGCCTTTTCGGTGACATTATCATTCAGTGACACCGTGAGTTCGTTTACACACTGATTGGCAGAGTCGTTAGTTGGTGTTTCACCAGATTTCGAAATATTACTCTGCCCACTTAAGTGACTTCCAACACTTTGATTTTCTTTCTCGCCATTTTGAATAAGATTGCGGGTAACATCTTCGTTTTCCTGACAGATTTGCGGCCCTCTCCCAGAAGAACTTGGGTCATTTGCATTGTCCACCTTATGCTTTTCTACATCAGCGAGCAATCTTTCTAAATACTCTACATAAAACTCCTCCTTTTCCAATTCTTCCCTTAATACGGCCACCTTTTGTTTATGCGTAGCAAGATTAGCTCTGACATCCTCTTCCCAAGCTGCTGGCAAATCACTGCCAGGGAATCTTTGGACCCAAACTCGTCTAAAATCACCAAACACACTCATTGCACCTCAAGATCAGTTTCATGCAGGGCATGTTAAATAAATATCAACACCACCCTACAATTACAGGTACCGAACGTCGAACTCCATACCTAATTTCCTGCACCACCGCCATCGGTGAGCGGAAGTAGGTGTGGCCAACATAAAAAAATATCAAGTTGCATAGGTAAAAATGTTGCTAATGAAATTAATTTTCAGCAGGAAAATGATCAGTGGGATTGATAAGTCTCGCGCCTCTCTATTCTTTTAACAATACTGATAATTGTGACAACAAAATTCCGTTTATTGATAAACTATCATCTTGTCTTATCTAGCGAAAAGAAGTTCTCTTTCATGACGTTTATTTGTCTTTAGTGGCCGATAATGCATTTGTGTATTGATAGATACGACTGTTCCAATTCGTATTATCATCCTTTGAACCGGACTTAATAAGTAATTTATTGTCTAAGGTTGTTTTATATTCTTATGGAATCTGAAGGCAACTCGATCTCAAATGTTACGATTACCTATATTTTCTGAAAAAAATTGTACGTAATAGCAAAAAGACAAGGAAAATAAATAACTAAATAAATTGTAAAATCATATTATTAATGCTTCACATTTCACAGACCTATGGAAACTCTCATTACAATTTTAAAGCATCTATAAAACTAAATAAAATTTCATAAGACCCCTTGTAGATGTTTATAAAAAAATTAAACAATATTTATAATTGGGTTTCTAAGGAAAATAAATAATGAAAAATCTTTCAAATTTAGGAAGTGATAATTCATGGGATTCTGTTGATTCTGTTTCGGGACTCATAGGAGTGTCTTTTTTGAAGAATTATTTTGACGGATTAAAGAAACTGTTTCTTTAAATAATAAATAATTTATTACTGAAAAAGCCTTGAAAAATACATTAAATTCCAGATATTAAATGTAACACCTGAAACACACGATTATAAAAAATGCAATTCATAAACAAGAAAACAATACGTATATGCGCAAAAGCGCCAGTTTGAAAACGTATTTTTGTCTGAACAACACAAAAATTACTGTTCAAAATCAGGCATTTTTAACCCATATATTTCATATCTCTAATGTTCTTGCATATGGTAATAAATATTTATATCATCTGTCTCTATGTGCGTACTGCAATTAGCCTATGTTATTCATTTTATGAATTTGGTACTTGTTCTATCAAAATTAAATTTTAGAATTCCATGCGTCATCACTATAGCCAACTATCTAAACCTAGTAATTGTAAAAATATACAACTAACATTATTTTTTGACTGTGTCCAAACTATGAATTTTGCTAGAAAATTTTGCTCATGAGATTTTGGGCTTAAAAAAATGCATTCATTTTGCCTTTTTGTAATTTAGTTTTATAATTCTCACACACTGATCCAATGATACACTAAAAACAGTTCTGTAATTCTATATAGTTGAATGAGGAGCTTGCAATAGGTCATTTATAATCTAACTGGTCTAATTAGCTCCCCACCCATTTTAATTTTTGATTCAGGACCTTTCCATGTTAATAATGTCATTTCTTTTGAATGCAAATTGAAAATCGCAGGAAAATACGAAGTCCACAAGGATATTGAAAACCCCTATAGAGATTTAAGAGTGATATGATAATATGATAATCAAAAATAAATTTGTTTATGTTATCATAAACCATGTTGTGCCATGGAGACTGCCATTACAAACAAAAACAAATAAGTTGGATAAGACTCTTGACTTTGCATGTACATGTGATATTTTGATCATTATACAATAATTTGCTTTTTTTTGCAGGGTTAGTAGGATTTTATGTTGTGTTATTGTATTGATATTTCATATGTAGTTATTATTAGAAGATAAATATTTCAAATTTTCTTTACATAGTTAGGAAAACAACTAAATGTTCTGTCATTTACTTTTTGTCATAGAGGCATTAGAATTCAAATATAAATATAATGATTTCTGTCTGCCTTGCAACATAAAAATTGACATTATATCTCTTATGATTTTCTCTTATGCCACTCGATGATGTCACTTATGAGTTGGGACAGATGCCCATGTGGTCACCTCACTAAAGAATGGACACAAGAAGAGTTGACCATTTTTTGTTGAACTCCCAGCCTTCACTTTTATTGACTAAGAAGGATAAAGCCATGTGTAATAAACCTATTGGACATGGCCACAAAATATAAGTACTAACTTAGATGTATTTCCACAAAAAAAACTTTTTCTGTGGAAATACATCTAAGATAGTAGGTACCTATATTTTGTGATAATTATAGAATTCCACCAGGTGACATGAACACAGTACATGATTGATGGTTTGTAAACAGATTACAAATGGTATTTAAAAAAATTTCAATAAGGCAAGGGACCATAATAATATACTTATTATTATTGTTAAGTATTCAAATTTTATTACACCATTGGCAATGCTACGTCAAGAATAAATACAAAGAAAAAATCATCAAAAAGATATTACACTGACCAAACAGTATTTCTCATAGAAATGACCAAAGTCAAAGGATTGACACAGTTTACATAGTGGAATGCAAGGCAGGAGAGGAATGTATTGGATATATTTCATGATGAATGAATGAAAGGTAGTCTGCTGGTTAACTTATGGGTTTTTGATGAGCTTCAGGTTGTATTCCACCTGGTACATCCTAACTTAATCCATCTTCAAATCTGTATACTTCCCACCACCTACCCTTCTATCCAAATTTCCTATTCTCTTCCTACCCCTACCTCTTTTAACCAACATTCTAGCCTCAAATACACACTTCAACAACAAATTGTCTCTGAGCACCCCCTCCATCCACCTTTCTTACCTTCTTTAGAGTTCCTGCAGAAATTTCCTCTCCTCCCCACTATTCTTAGGACTTCTTCATTGGGTTTCCCTTTCGTCCACCTAACTTTCTCCATCCTTTACCAAACCCACATCTCAAAAGTCTCCAGTCTATGCTCATTGTCCTTCCTCATAGCGGATCCATATAATGCGATGCTCCATATGGGGGTTTTCACTAATCTTTTCCTCAAGTCTGTATTTAGGGTCCCTCTCATCAACTCTTTCCTTTTCACAAAGGCCTCTTTCGCCAATGGAATTATCTGTCTAACATCCTGGCCACTATGGCCATTTTCCTCTATGATGCTTGCCAAATAAGTAAACTTTTATGTTACAATTTATGCCCTTCTAGCAGAGTTTGAGAATCTCATTATTTTAGTTTTCTTACTGTTAATTTTCACACCAAACCTCTCACACTGGTCCTGCGAGGCACATAACAGGATTTTGGCTGAATTACTTACTAGGGTTGGTCATTGGCAAATCTAATTGATGAAATGAGTTCCCCAACAACTTTTACTCCTGACTCCACCGTTTCCCATGCCTCTTTTACCATCTTCTCCGAGCACAGGAGACAGAGGATACCCCTGTCTTACTCCCCTGCCTAACTACATCCATCTGGACTCCCCATCTACCACCATTACTTACAAGCCCTGGGCCATATAAAGGTTCCCAATGAGATGCCTATCCTTCCATTTCATTCCGATTTTTTGCAACACTACCATTAGTTTAGGCCACTCTACTTTATCGAATGCTTTCTCAAAGTCTACAAAACAAGTGATAACATCTTGATTATGTTCTGTATTTCATATATTATTTTTCATTCATTATTTCATGTATCATTTTTATGTACTACATTTAAAAATCTTGTGGCATCAGGATCATGTCATTATGAAAGAATTGATCCAAGGGTTCACTTAACTCATTAAGTAAATATTCAGGGAAAGGGATGAGTGCAAGGTTCTGGGGTCTCAACAGTAGCTCAACAGGACCTAATGTACGGCCTCGTACACTGAAAGCTACTACATCTGTGTGATGACACATATAGAACAGATTTCATTGCCTACCCAAAGGTATATTTTTTCAGTTGTAGCTATAATATATGTTACATTTCTCCATTTTAAAGGGTTACTGCGTCAACATTAGTAAAGGTCTTGGTTGAGGAGACACTAGAAATTCAGGATGTACGATACTACAATATCCTTTTTGGCAGATAGTATTGTTTGGACAATGTAAAAGTGGCCATATAATCCATTTCTCTATGTGGATCACACATATTGACAATTGCTGATTCTGTTCCTTTATCGTCTATTTTTTTTCTCAATCATATTTTACATTTCTTGGTAGCTACTCAAGTCTTCCCTCTATAATTTTAGGTTAAACTGCCTGATTGAAGCAGACGCTTTCTTAGAATCCCTGAATAAAATGTAAAACTTGGCAATGAGGTATTTGACAAAATAATTTCGCATTTTAAACAAAGCCTATGTACAAAAAGGGACGTGACGTCAGGGGCCATGTCACGTTGATGTGAGAGCTGTATTTCCCAATGGTACCAGCCGTACCACTGGAGACCGAGATCCACAACGGAGATTGCGGGTATCAATAAAATATCTAAGGGTGACAGCTCTCGTTCAATATAAAGTCATAGAAATTATTATTAAATCATGGGGCCAACAAATTAATACAAGACTTATTTTATGATATCCTATCATCAAACGGTTGTTAAAAACAGCTGTCAGCATGCATTGGAAAATTTGTCAACCAAATCAGTTCCGCATGGAAAGAGTTAAAAGTTTTCATGAATACTAGATCAGTACCGATACCTCTTTTACAAACGTGACGCAATGTTTAATGCCAAACGTTCATACTACTTTGGATCCTAGAGCTGCTTTGACGTTGGGTGGGGTCGTTGATTTTGGAAATTTTATTTCCTGGCCTTTCTGTATAGAAATTTCTCTTTGCGCATTGAGGTAGAAATGGTATCTCTTCTACAGCATTTTCGACGTATACATAAATCTGCTTTAATGTGACGCCCTCGAAAACATAGCCTAAGACATTAATACTAATTTGCCCGTGAGTAAACAAAATCGAACGAGGCGCTGCGTGAAGATGTAATTAGCTATTACAATGATGATATGACAATGGTTTAGAGAAAAATTATCGAGAGAAAATCCGGTAAATACTAACTATTAACATCGAAAAAGTATGATGTTTATGGATAAGGCACAGAAATAACTAAGGTATTGGGTTAAACATGAGGCGGTATTTCATGACATAAAAGAGTAGTCCACGGAAAGAAACTTCTCTTTTTATATCTCCCATTTAGACTACTTTTAATACTAAATTTATGATAAAATTATACAGGACACATATCAAAACCAATCTCTTTCCGGGACTTCCTTGACAAAGCCGAAACATCAGTGCATCAGTCATGCCATTCTCACTGCGCAACGATATCAACGCAGCTCGGACAACAGCTGAGTTGCTGAGTTCAGCATTGTGCTTAAAAGGATGTATGTTAAATGCCCAAAGAAGTTATGCAGGTTTCATATTTTGAAGTGTTCAAGTGTAAGCACCCAATTTCCTTGTGTGCTGTGCGAAACTGTTGTGTGCTAGCTGAATAAATTACTAGAGGTTCTCATTCGCAAATGAAGATGAAAGTAAAGCGTTGAATATGTGAATTATTGATCTTGTCATTTGGCGATTCTAAGGATGTGCTAGTTAAATCTTTAAATCGCATTAAGCAGTGCTCCTTCTTTGTGTAATATAATAGTGATGGTTTTTGTCTTCGATGATGATTTACGTACTCCGAAAAAGATAAATACATCAGATGGAGGTCGTTGGGGATTTTGAGTATAATACAAAAGATTTGATCGGGCATGGCGCCTTCGCTGTTGTTTTTAAAGGGAGGCATAGGAAGGTAAGATTATTATTTTTTGTATACAATTGATTATTGTATTCTTTTAAATACAAATTAAAGCGAGAAAACTGAATGTGTTTATTAATTTTACTGAAACAGAATATGTATTCAGTGAAAAGAAAATCATTACTCACCATATTTCATCGAATTTAATTGCTTACTATTTCAGTGCAATAAAAATGGAATGAATTATCATGTGACTTTATGAACATTGGTTATCATACGGTATTTTAAATTATTAAACTGGATTGTGGACAATGCACTTTCATTTTTCACGCTGGTGTTGTTGTGACGTAGAGACAACAATTGTTGATGTTATTCTATTAGTGAAATGAGTTTTTTCCTATTAAGCCAAATAACAATGGGTTTGATATAATTTAACAATAAAGGTGATCTGCTGCGACGTTTAGTGCAAGTCCCTTATGGGTGTGTGTAACCAAGGTAAATAAAAAGATACTTTTTATCTTTTTCCAGAAAACAAATTTGACAGTTGCTATCAAAAGCATAACGAAGAAGAACTTAGCAAAGTCACAAAATCTTCTTGGGAAAGAAATAAAAATTTTAAAGGTTAGTAATAGTATTGTAGGTTTGAAATAATAGGCATTCTACGGAGTTTGTTAATTATAGCGTAGATTGTACCAATTGTTTTTGATTGCGAAAAACTTAATTTTCAGGAACTGACTGCCCTGCATCATGAAAATGTTGTGGAGCTTTTGGACTGCAAGGTATTATTAGAAGCTATAAATAGAACTTGACAAATACTGCTGGTTTTGGAAGAAACCCAAATTTTCATTGATATGTTTGTCAGTTGATTCCATAATGATGTTAGGATTCTGCACTACGTCAAATCGTAGAATTTCCTAGAACTTTTGATTTCTTTATTAATTATCTTCCAATTTACATTATTGTATGCATGGCGAAATATGACTAATCAATTGCACAATGGCTAACCCAGATAGCACATTAAGTTCCGAAAATCCAAGTGTTTATCAGTTTAATTTAAACATTGTTGATTGTTCATTGCAGGAAACACCTCACAATGTATACCTTGTTATGGAGGTAAGGATTCTATTGACATCCATGCATTGTAGATTGGTTTTTCATAAAATTGTTTATTATGATTATTTTCTATTTAGTATTGCAATGGAGGAGATTTGGCAGATTACCTCAGTGGTGAGTTGTTTTTTTGATTTTTTCTGGCTTGGTGAAATTAAAATTGTTATTGTGGACTATTCTTACTTTTCCTATGTTATTTTTCTATTTGAACACAAAGAAAAAATAGGGTAATAGATTCTTTGTTAATAATGCAGTTTTTGTTACTTTTGATTGTTTTTCATTTATTTGTTCATTTGTTTAGTTTGAATTATCATTGCTCTTTTTTCGTTATCGTTGAATTTACTTTATATAATGAACAATTATCAGATTTGAACTTCAAAATAAGTTTAAAAATCAGTAATTATGGAAATAGAAATCATTAGCCAATGGTAGTATATAGTTTAACTTTTCCTGACATTAATATAACTAGTATGGATTTGGGCAATTGCAAATATGTATATTGGTTTTATATTGTGTCAATTTCTTTTTTGCAGTTAAAGGCACACTCAGCGAGGATACGATACGCCTCTTTTTACGCCAGCTGGGTAAGTATTAGATATGATTCAGACATGTTACTGTTGTCAAAACAATTCTATTATTTCAAATTCTCATTCTCATTTAGATAGATAGCATTGTTGAAGTGGTATTTATTATGTAGGATTTCCCATCAAGTGCTGTTCATAGTAGCAGGTGTAACTGTTAAGGATTAATTTGAGATGGGAATCCAACATTTTACTTTTCAGTCATGATACTGTTAAAATTGCAAAGCAACACTAAAAGTTCTCTTATTTAAGATTAGTCTACGATTTGTAAGTATTGATAGTTAGAAAATAGTGGTTTAAAAAATGTTACTCATTCTGCATATTGTGCATTTATCTCACATATGCAGTTAACATTCAGTATAGTAATGAATATAGTTAGTAATATATAATATAGTAATAATATAGTATTAATATACAATATAGTAATTAACACTCAATTCAAAAGAGTATCTTAGATATTGTTAAATCTTGTGTGATGGCGATATTGTTAGTCAAAATTTGTTTGGATATTTGGTATGTCTGTTGACAAATTATTTACCATGCTGGAAACTTGACCATGATTAAATCTTTCTTCCTCTACTAATGAATTTTTTTCAGTTGGGATTCCATAGTAAGCACCTTTTAAAACCAAACTTGTAATAATCATTTCACAATGAATTAACAAAGAATCTTACATATTTTACTTCAACAGAAATAATATTAAAGATTGGGTTTCGTAGTGGTGAGGTGCTTTGTTGTAAAAAAAAGTTGGAGGTTACATATAATAGATGGCAATATTCTAAACAAAGGGAAATTGCTACTTAACTATTAACAAGAGAAATGATTTGTTGTCACAAGACATTCTTCTTCCCTTAAGAATAAGTTTAGAAGGAAAGAGGCCCAATGATGGAAAATAAAGGTTTTACATTAAAAGTCAGACTTGTTTACAAGCCACCGAAATTCATCGACAGTCACATTTGTCATGACACAAGATTTTATGGTGACACAAAAAGAATAAGAATACAAATATTCTTAGATAAGTTAAATGAGGCAGGGGTAACATTTTAATTCTCCTGCATATTCTCTATGTATATCACCAATTTGTATTGTAGTTATAGAACTTTAGCAGCTGAGGGTATTAAATAGTAAGGCTGGATTTTTTTAAACATAACATTGGCAAAGGGGATTATTTTGATTCATTTTGGTGCCTAGGCTTATGATTATTAGTTATTTGGAAAACATTTGCATACTCTTCTTGTAATTGTTTATTTGCTTGCCACTTTGTTTGCTAATAGTAGAGTAACAACAGGTCACATGTGTACAGGGTCCCTTAGAAAAATCCAGGCCTTTCTCATGGATGTTCCAAGATATATTCCAAGTCTTATGATTTTCTGGATGCCAAAAAAATGTTTCTTGGGGAGGGGGACTTAATTCTCCCTGAATTTATTTCATAAGCTTAGTCAGGGTTGAAGAAATGCTGAGTTCTGCCTTCATCCATCTAGGTGATCTTCAGTTTGATTACAGGATGGTCTGTGCACTATTTTAGTATAGATTACTTTGGCTCCTCTGTCAACCATCATCTAAACCACAGTATTCAAATGAGATTGAAAGAAAGACCTTTAGCCAATATATGGGATGAACTAGAGACCACTTTCTAGGAGCATAACCATAGCTCACCCCTCATCTCACAGTATTCAAAACCAATATCAGTTTCATATGTGAGGGAAAAGAGGTCACATACTACTAAGGTGAACAATGATATGATTAATTAACACATCAGGGTAATATATGAGGAGAGGACCAGTTCCCTTCCCTGTATGCTGCCTGCGGTTTCCCCTGGAAGCTCTGGGGTGCCCAGAAAATCACTCTAGACTTGAGTTTAGCTGGAGGTGTCTATATGTATCTCTTGGACTTGGACCCATGGCTAAGGGTTCTATTTCCACTGGGCTACCACGACCTTAACCATCCACTTGTGGGTGAATAATTTATCTTTAAAATATGAACAGTTGGCGAGAGAATGAACTATGAACACAAGGATGTTATCATATCGAGGAGTCAAATGGAGAGGTGAAGCATAGTAGCCACCTTACATGGTGCATGATATCATGCGCATACACGTGCATTATCTCATTGGAAACAATATCTCATGCACGACAGAATCTGGCGATGAAAATTTGCCTTACACGGTGCAGGATATCAATCACATGCCTGTGGGAGCAAAGATCGTATACAGCTACCCATCTGTATCTGATGTTTTGACAATACTACCAACTGCAACAAAGTTTTACACGTCACCAGAATACCAACCCTTAAATAAAACACTACTTTCCGCTTCTAGATTTCCGACTATTTGTCTCCCAGGGCTCGATTAAATGATTGAGCAAAAAACAATATATAACCTATCTACTTTAATATGCTTCCTGATTGACTCCTTGTCACAGTATTATGCTTTAACTTATTGTAATAAGATTTTTTAGCTTCGAAGCGGTATCTCCACATTTCACATAATAAACATGGCCAACAAGCACTGATCATGCAAGTGTCATACATGCATGATAAGAAAAAATTAGAACATGTTCTATTTTTCCTGTGCATGATCCTGTCATTTTGGGAGATAACATTTCCAATGAGATCATGCACATGATGTCATGCACCGAGTAAGGTGGCCTTAAGATTGATGAATATTAAGTATGAGCCTGAGAGAATGGAGCTTGCATTACACCCTTACTCCTCTCTCCCTCATTCTGTGAATTATAAGTGCAGGTGATGATTTATCATAAAACTTGAGACTTGTGGCCTAAATACATTACCAAGTAAAGTAAATATCTGTTAGAATAGGAAAATTATTTATAAAAGTTAACAGTCTCAATTTAGCTAAACCGCACTGTTACGGCTGCTCTTTTCAAGGTTCACTTTTACAATTAGAACACTTTATGTAATGATCAGAAAATGCTAGCATTTAAGTAGGTTTGTACAATATATTTTTCCCCACATTAAACTGGAGCATTGTTATCAAAACGATTGCAAAATGTCACTGCAAAGATAATTTGTTTGCCCTCTTCATATTTTATGTTTATGAAATAATCCAAAGTAATAGTGCTGACCTCGGTGGCGGCAGGGAAATGTCCTTATCTGCCAACCTGGAGGTCGCGTGTTCGAATCCCGACTAGGTGGGTTTTTTCTCCACCTAGGGCTTGGATGTTTGTGTTTCATCATTCAAGTCATTTACATACAAGCACCTCCTGATGAGCCTTTGGCTCAGGAGGACTTGAAATGGTATCAAGAATGACAGTGTCTGAACATGAAATAATCCTGGATTCATTTCTCTTTCCTGGATACCTCCTCTTGGTAACAGGGGATAATTTTGATAAAGTTATAAAAGTGATATAATTAATAATAGGTATACAGCATGCAGCATTATAACTTTCTTTTTTCCCATTGATTTCAATGACAAAAAAGGAAGTTATAATGTCGCCCCCTGTATTATGCTCAGTACTACTAGAAATGAAAGGCAGAATTTGGAAAAGAGGAGTTGTGTTTTTTTGGGATTAAGAAATGCTCTGATTTCTCCATGTGATAATCTTTGTAAAAAACAGTTATTTTTCAGGAATGAGTATACCAATTATATTTCTGTGGCATGACTCCTAGATTCTTATCTCAAGTTGGTGAAGAAGCTCTCTTGTGATTTTGGAATATGATATATCATAAAACGTCATTCCAAATAAAATATTTATATCACAATCCATAATAAATAATTAAAAACAAATATGAGGATATTTGGAAACCACATCACTTAAAACCCATGCACAAGTTATGTTAGCTCATTGACTGTTAATCATATATCTGGGTAATGGTTGTAGCATGTAGGTGCTTAATGATTAAAATTAGTCACCAGAAGTGAGTAATATTGATGAAAATATACTGATGTAGAGATACTTTATTTACATAACCACATCTTGTGAAATATCTAATTATTGTCCTGAGTGATTGATGTATATTTTGGAGTTGAAAACGAGGCATATGTTCCAATGCCAAAATACAACATGAATATAGGAGTTATGGGTGATAGTAAAAAGTTTTTGTTATTCGGCAAGAACAATGGAAGGAACAAAAAGGATAACATAGAATGGGCTAGGTGAAGAGGCCATTATACCAGAAGAAAAGTGATGTACAATCTTGGACTGTGACTGCACTCCCTCCTGCGAGAAGCTTAGACTGCGAGACTGCACTCCCTCCATAGTTTTAGTATGTTGTGTTCATTCCACCTCCCCTTGTCATGCAGGAGTTGCTTGGTTGGACGGTTGGAAATTTACAAAGACAACAATTTCTATATTTCATCCTGTTCCCTTCACAGTTGATAGCTCACACATTCTTGCAGAAAGTCAACACTTGGAGAAATAGAACGTACCCATTGTTGCTACTATGACGTGACCAAAGTATTGAAGTGCAAATCTCTCGCACACATCCCTCTAAATTATCCTGTTGTGTGCAAAGCAGGGCAAACGTCAAATCCTGCTTGCTTGCTCCTAAGCCTATTGCTCTCTCATGCTCTCATTGGGAATTGGTTTTAGGTGTTCGACTAGCCCTTTTTCTATTACATCAGGTAACCTGTTCTCTCCGGGCTCATCTAAAAATGTTTTTATCAAGAAAAGAAATGTATCATACGTATAGGTTTACATTGTATGCTTGGTGGAATTTGTCTGCACCACTGTAATTCAGAACTAGAGAAGTTATTTTAAGTTCGATCTGTTGTGGCAGCCCTTTTCTTATGGGGCTGCCAAATTTGCACATTCTTTAACCAAGGAAAACCAAGAACCTCTCAAGAACTTTTTCATGGTAATGCCTTTGTACAAAAGAATTTACCTCTATGGCTTGACCAAACTATGAGAAAACATAGGATTTAAGTATAATGGACAAGAATAGTCGAGTCACAAAATTAGTAATGTTGAAGTAAGGATATCTCTCATGTATATGTGGGATTACTAGGTGAGAATTTCTATTACCGAAGGAAGAAATTGTGACAAAATGTAACTGTGAAGTTTATCAAAGTAAATATATGATATGCCCTTTTAGCTAGTCTTTGGTTTCTTGATGGTGCCATCTACTGCAATATACTCAGTTTTTAGGATATAATAGTAATTTAGAGGGAAAAAGCTTATATTTTCTATAATTTCAGTAGCGGTTCATATAATTATACACTATACCATGTTAGTTGGTTGGTTGAGAATAATGATAGCTAAAATTTAGTTAATAATGTGTATGTGCATTTTAAATGACTGTTATGAAAGACAACTATGAGAAAATTGAGAGGTCAAGAAAACTATTGGTTAAGGAGATGGATTAAGGGAAAATAATCTGAGAACCCATAATCATATATAAACACACCAACTAAAGCATATCATAAGTTATAAGACTTATTGCCTTCAGTATTCAGGTAATTAAGCATTATGTCAAAATATTGAGGGAAAATTTAAAACAGCATTGCTATAAAAGTAACAGATGGCTCGAACCTCTGTAGCAAATTTTATTTTACACACTCAAACTTCAAGACTTTTGAACTGCTTTCATGACCAGAGGCATGTGTTGTAGTCAATTCAAATATATCTGCCTTTTGTTGACTATATTTAAATGTTTTCACATTGTATTTTTTGTGATAAGCATTATATTAATGTACAATGTAATTTGGAATTTTAGCTAAATGAGTGTCTTCTGTTACAAAAAAAACCATTGCTCATAGTTCATCCATTATTTTTTAAGTAAGATACAATTTCTATGACATTTTGCGGTTTCATGATACTAACTTATCCTGAAAGCATTCATGCCATTATTGTGTTTGTCAAGGATAGTGGAAAAGAAACTATCTGTTATTCTTTTTAAGGAAATGGTGCTGAACGAAGGATATTGTCTGATGATCATGAATGTGTTTGTGATCATCATCAAACACCACAAATCACTGCTGTTGCAAGTAACAAAGGTGCATTAATGATTATCAGTACATATCCGTGTGATATGAAAACAAATGAGCTAGAAAAGTGTAACATGAACTTATCTACTCTCAACTGAACTCATTAGAATAAAACTTACTAAAAATCATGCTCTATCATTTATGGAAAGATAAATCATCTGAATAAAACAAGACATTGCCATCTGCTGGACTGATGGATTTGCATTAAGCTCACTCTTTTTCACTCATGATGGGGTGGCACACCTGGATGGTTAAATAAATGACCTATTTATTAATCCAAAAAGACAGACATTATTGCAATGAAAGAAATCATGCCTCAATTAAGTGGTCAAGATTTTTTTAGCTATCCTCCAATCTTAAGAGTTGAGAATAACCTTTGCAGTTTACTACATTCTCAATACCATATTTACCTAATTATAAGGTGAATCAAGTGCGTATATATTGAAGCTAAATTTGGAAAAAATCATTATTTTTGGGCAAATACAGTATTACAAAAATGTATAATAAATACTTAATTACCACATTTACCCAATTTTAATATGACCCAACATTTTTCTGAGGCTAAGTTTGGAAAAATCCTTGTTTTATTTTTGTGTAATTTTTATGTATTTGTAGCATAAGAGGGGTTAAATTACATATTAACTTGGTGTTTTTTGACATTTTCTATGGATCGATTATGAGCTAGTGTTCAATGAAATTGTCACTTAAGTTCATACAGCAATTATATTATTGTTCTTTTATAAAAATTTTGTTGTAATACATATTTTATGCATTTGTTGTAACTTATATCCTTCATGCAATTACAGCGGGTGCCATGAAGGCTCTTCATGCCAAAGGAATCGTTCATCGGGATCTGAAGCCACAAAATATCCTTTTGAGTCACAATGTTACAAGTACAGGAGGGAAGGCTGCATGCCCTCAGCCAACAGAAATGAAACTTAAGATAGGTAAGAGAGTGATTTAAGTACCTTTATCTGATTTGTCATTATTTTCTTTCATTTGTCTTTCTTTTCGTTTTGTGTCAAACTTCCATTTTCATTACTGTGATATCATCTACATCCAGATGTATACCCTGAAAGCCACCTGATAGTGTATGGCAGAGGATGAAGAGACCAAATGTAAATTAAAATCAGATTTATCCCTTCTGTGTGTTACTCCACTTTGGATACACTCAGTGCTTGCAGCATTTCTTCCATTATAGAAATGCATTCTGGAATACGAATTGCAAAATGATATCCAGACCTCCTATTGTCAATTTTGTTAATGCTTTGTAATCATATGACATTTATATCCACGTCATTTGTCCTTGGAAACAGAAAATGTCTAATTCAGGTGAATAGAGGGCTTGGTACAGTGTACTTACATTTTTCTAACAACGTAAATGAGGAATTCAAGCTTGAGAAATGATTATTGTCCTCGTGCATCATATTGACTTGATAGGACCACACTTCACACCTCTTGTTTGCTATTGCATTCTATATTTATGGTTTGACATAATCATTATCCAAATTCTATTTCCTCTTCTCTTTCTTATGGCATTATATTATGGAGCTGCTTGGGCCACTGCCAAAAAGTATTTCAAATTAAAAAACAAGCCCTATGGGCTATGTTAAATTTACCCCTTAAAGAGTCATGCTGACCTCATTTTCAGAGTTGTTTCATTAATGCCTCTAACATTTGCAATATCCTTCTGTTTCTGAAAAAAAAACAAAAATTATAAGCAAAACTGTGATATCTATCAATGTCATTCACATACGAAACTAAAAATACATATAAACCAAATCTTCTTAGTTAGTGAGGGATTTTATCACCCAGGAGAAAAATTATTCAATTTGCTTCCATAAGGCTTAGGAAGTCAGACGTCTTTACCTAAATTAAAATATAATTTAAAATCATTTTTACTAAAAAACCCTTATATACAGTGTGTGAGGTTGTGTAAAATATGAAAGAAATTTCCACAAAAATATGTTTAATGCGACCAAGGTTTCAAAGCTAAAGCATCATCATCATGCTGTAGCATTGGTCGCATTAAACATATTTTTGTGAAAAATTGCTTTCATATTTTACTCAATATGATAAAATTGCACCACATCATGCCTGAAACTTCTTTGACAGTGTATGAATTTGTGTATTATGTAAAGAGAACCCTAAATACTGTGCGTAAACCTTTATGTATTGCAGTCTCTCTTCACAGTTAATTGTACCCATGTTCTTGTGTTTGTGATTAGTGCAGAATAAATAGATATATCTTATGTTATAATATATTGATTATTCATATTTACTATAAAATTGTCTTCCCTTTGATGTAGTCAATGTTTGAACAACAAAACAGAGTTTTGGTTTTTTATTCAAAGCAGCAGACTCCATTGTACCAGAAATGAGACCTTGTAGTGCCTTGCTACAGGTATTCATAACGAAAAACCATACATTTAATTAAGTTTTTGAGGTGGAATAACAGTATTTAGTTTTTTCTTGTAAAGGAATCTAGTGGTTATTTATTTGAATTCTGTATTACATTATATGTTGGCTAATGCAATGTGAAGTCCATGTTTATACCAATAATATTTTGTCTTGAAGTTAAATTCCTTTTTTAATTTATTTGTTTTATGACAAATGTTATTATGATCTATTAGGAAATTCCTTACATTTTTTTAGCTGACTTTGGATTTGCAAGATTCCTGCAAGATGGAGTAATGGCAGCTACTCTTTGTGGATCTCCTATGTACATGGTAAGCATATTTGCTCCAATTTCACTATTGTCACTGTGATTAGCAAAAAAATATTGTATATACTAGTGCATGGTTCAAGTTTTCAATTTAGGTATTATGACAAAAACTAATGGTTTAAATATACCTACTTTTGACATTTTAAGGGTTTAAAATCTTGGGTCAGACTTAAACATTATCACTGTTTAAAGTAAAACTCCATATATTAAGATCAGGTATTCAAAATCAGTTAAAAGATGAGTTAATGCATGCCTCTATTGCATAATACAAAATATCCAAATAAAAAATATATGGTCCCTGGTTGAGGTGACTTAACATGTGACATGTGAAAAAAATAGTGTTTACCCAGAGATATCATGGGTTGCACTGTACACTAAATCGAACTGTACACAAAAAATTATAGTATTATGAAAGCATTCCTAAAAAAGATACTTTTAAAAGTATTTCACATAATATCACAATGTTTTATGCAGACATGAAATGATTCAATATCATAAACTCATTTTTCAATCAATAAATACATCAATAAATTTTTCTATGTGAAGACCTAGTTGTGCATTTTCTGCCTTTATTTAAGACATTTAGCAAATGTTACCTTTACTGAACATTATTGTCATAATTCTACTATTGATGACAAAATAAGAAAGAAACATTTTATTTGTCGTGTCCTGAAATGTGCCTTAACCAGAACAATCTAATGCTTGTCAAAATTGAGATGAGTTTCACATGTTCTGTTTTGTTGAATGTGAGATTTTAATGTCTTTCTGGTTAATGTTTCACTTAATGTCATTTGAGAGGTTATTATTGGTATCCTTCTGTGCCAGATAAAAACAAATAGGAGGATGGATTTCAGTTAACACTACACTCCCCTCCCCTCATGAAAGAATGTCAGTTATGAACAACTCCAGGAATATCATGTATCCTCAAACATAATGACTACAATGGTTCAGTATGTCTGAAATTCACTTGCCGTTGGTCTTTTGTACTTGAGTGAATGTACATGCTCTGATATCCTTTAATAGTAGTTGGAATTTATTTTTATATAAGTAAGACTTATATCAATTTATTTTTCCAGGCACCCGAGGTGATCATGTCTCTCCAGTATGATGCCAAAGCTGATCTTTGGAGTCTTGGGACTATAGTCTTCCAGTGCCTTACTGGCAAGGCTCCTTTTCAAGCACAGACTCCACAGGCATTGAAGCAATTTTATGAAAAGAATGCTAACCTTGCTCCAAAGTAGGCATTTTCAGTGTATAATCAAATTGTATTGTGAATATTATTACCTAATTAGGCAATTTTCTTCTTTCTTTCGTAAAATTTCTGCTAACAAGAATCTTCTTTTGTTTACGGTTTCTTCAATATTCACCTGTTATGTTGCATGGAAGTATGTACTAACTTAAATTGTTTATTTTCATCTCTGATTCAGAATACAATTGTAAGTTATTTTTGGGATTTAGTGTTTTTAAAAATATTTTCTATAAGTTCTCATGGATATTGTAATAATTTGTCAGTACAGTGATCAAGATTATATATAAATGCTAATGAGCAAGCATTATTAAAATGTTTGCCATAATACTGCTGCTGTTTGCCATACACTGCTGTACTTAGTGAAGAGTTCTTGTAATATTAGTCTTATCTCATACCCTATATTTTGCTTTTGAGTAACTTCACCTGTTCCTTTTGTCCCTTACACCAGAATCCCATCTGGAACATCAGCAGAACTAGCTCATCTCCTGCTTCACCTATTGAGGAGAAATGCCCGTGATAGGATGGAATTTGATGACTTCTTCTCGCACCCATTCCTTCAATGGCCCACAACCGCCTACCGAGCAGGTGCAGCCAGCAACCTTCCTCCCAATCCCTCGCACCATATTCCCTCAGTGCCCACCCCTGCTCCTCAGCAGGCCCAAGCACGGGTGGCCCCATCCTTTGCTCCCCCTACCTGCCAAGCACAGCCTCGTCCACCTGGCAGTGACCAGCATTCCCGTACACCCAGGGCAGCAGGGAATCCTCCTCCCTCAGTTCCTGTTTCTCTCAAAGGTTAGTCATGCTTTGATTTTTTGTAGCTAATTGCAGACACTCTTAAAAAATATATCTCACCCGATGGGGAATTTATAATGAAAGTTTACATAAACAAAGGTGATGGATCTTGGAAAACTTTGATGTTGAGCACAGCATTTTATGATTCAAAACACTAGCTACTTGGCGAGAAAAGAATGTGAGCATAGCTTGAGGGAATACTGAGGTAAAGGCTTAGAGCAGGAAAGAGAAAATAGAATGGAAAAATTAAAAAAATGCTAGTGAAAGTATTATGGGGGTTATGCAAAAGAGAGTATACCCAGGGGAAAACCAAAGAAGGCAGGAAATATTTTAAATGATCATATTGTAACTTTGAAGTTAATGGGAAGTAAAATTTTAGGTGGAAGTATAGGTAAAGATTAGAAATTTTAGTTGGTATGAATGGAGAGAAAATAAGCCAAAGATACTGAATTGTGATTATTATACCAATGGTAAATATATTTTGGTTTCAAGTATTTTGAGTGTGCTACATATATACTTTGATTCATAGCATAATTCTTTGGAATCCTATCCTTGAGTATCAAAACTCATTGAGTTAACTCGGTTGAGTATCAATACTTTTTAATACTTTTATAACTATTACTCTTCTTAGTTATTTCGATATGGTGGATGGGTTATTAAAATCATTGTAGAGTAAATAATGTTATGGAATGTTGGTCGGCTGTGATAGCTGAGTGGGTAGCAATCTCACCAGCTAACCATGGGTTCGAATACTGCCCAGGGTATGGATTGTGTTTGTCCCAAACTATTTTTCCTGAATGGTTGGAATCAACAAGTGCTTGTGGTCATAAAAGTAATTGTCAAAACTATATAACAAAGTGACCCCATCGTAAATGGGAAAAGATTAAAATGAAAAAATACTGGGAAATTATTTTACCTTGAGTTGGTACTAATTATAATCCTCAGTAACGGGAAGTACATGTTCCCTGATTATATAAACTTCGCATGATGTGTGTGCTAACTTGAGAATTGACTTTCTTTTGACCCTTCAACATAAAATGCTATCAGAATATTCTTATCGTATAGTTCAAGTATTAAATGTGGGAATAAAGGTAATTTTTGCCCAAAAAGTTGTAAAAATTTTGGCAAAGGATAAACTATTAACTGTATGACATGATAGTTAAAAATAAAATTAACAAAGGTTTAATGGAAATATTTCACTATATGGAATAATAATATTTGTTTAATTCTTCACTTGACTCAAAATAACAACTTGTATACACTCCATCATATAATATATGGATAAAAGTGAAACTATACTCTTATGGTAATGCCCACCAACCTGACAAAAAATGAAAAATACTTTGGGTCAATCTCTTTATGTTTTGTGAGGCAATAAAGCATTTTTTCATGTCTTGATATCACGGCATCCACGTAGTGTGTGTTAAAAAACATAAGTGAAGAATGAAGCAGGTTAGTAATCACATTGTTGCATTTCTCCATTGCAATCACAGGCAATGCTCCAATCAGTGCACACACGCATGGGGGTGCCAATGTTCCAAGCAATCAGCCGGCTGTTGGGGCCGAAGCACCCGAGGAACAACAATTGCTACTTTGTGAGGCTAGCACACCTCCAAGCAGTAAGTTCACATTTTATGGCAATGCAGTTTTAACATCAAGTCACATGCTACATTTGCAATGATTTCATAAAGATCCTTTTTTGAATAAATTGGAGATAGCGATTTTCCACTGTTAAAATTAACTTTATTCAACCAACTGCATCATTTTCAGATGTAAAATATATGAATTCAAGAATTCATTTGAATTAAAAAACTTTAGACTTGAAGATTATGCAGTGGCATCAAAACCGTCAAATAAAGTTTATTTTATTAGCAGAAAATTGCCATATCCATTTTATTATAATGTCAGAATTTCATCACATCACACCTGAAACCATGTAATTTGTTCCTGTTTGAAAGCTTAATTTTTGTCCACAAGTTGTTGTAAGAATTAAAAATTCACACCAGTGACTTTATAAGTGATTAGTTTCACATTTTTAAATATTGCCACTTAATACTTCAATGAACTCCAACCCTATTATGTTCTATCCAAATATGTACATCCTCCTTGTGATGTTTTTCATTGATGGGTTTGTATCACATTGAGTATTGTTTACCACATTTAGTATCCACATTCCCTACAAAAGCATAGGTACTCTGCTTGTTTCACTCCAACATTAAAGTGAAGTTGAGTCTATCGAGTGCTCTTTTCTCCAGTGTTGTAGTTGACCTACTAATATTGAGGCAAAGAACAAATGGTGCATAGAAATCTTCATTGTGTGGGTAGGGGGTGGAAAAATGTCGATTATGGAAGGGAAACTTCAAAGTAACACAATTTTAATACTCTCAAGCTTTAATTAAATAGAAGAAATCAATAATCAAGGGAGCAAAACAGTGAAATTGTGTACATCACTACAGTGGACATGTCTAAGATTCAGCTCTAAAGAGAAATTATTGGTGAGGTGATTGCAAGTCACTTAGATGCCTTAGCCACCTAAATAACTGAAACATTAATTCAGGAAACCATCCAGATTCCTCTTTGATTTTCCTCAGGGTGAGAAGGTAATTGTTAAAAAATCAAGTCAAAAGGCAGTCAAAAGAAGTTAGAATTTGATAGCAGAAGGTAAAATTCTAAGAAAACACAGAAACACAAATTGCAAAAAAGAGAAAATAAATAGGAATATTATGTTAATTAGAAAACAACACTTATGAAGATGCAGCAACAGACAAATATTTCCCTTGGCAGCTAATATGTATCAACTCTTTCAATCACATTTAATAGCCAATTTAACCATTAATTGAAAGTACATGAATTTTTAATGTTCTGATAATATAGATTGGGGCCAGACTAGGGGTCCCTAATGAGCATTAGTATTAGTATTCCCTGTAATATTTGTTTTCACTTATAAGCTGATATGTTTGGCTTGTTAAATATGTTACTTAAATGTCAGTTTAGGCATAAAATCCCCACCCACATAGAGTCCCTTGTCTTTATCTCTGATATAGGCTCCCCTATGTCAGCTGCAGGCCATGACAGTGCCTCTAGTCATGAAGATGACTTTGTTCTGGTTCCAGCTAACGTTCCATCGGACAACTCATGTGATAGCAATAGCTCAGAGAAACATCGTTCTGGAGAATATGGCGAGTAAGTAGAAATCACCCCCTTTCATATTTTGATCCTAACACTAAATCTAATGCATGATTTTGTTGGTTTTATTCATAATTCATACTTAGTATTTCATGCATTCCATATTTAATATTTTAAATCTTAAAACCTAGTAGGCTTATTAATTTCTTTTGTATTTTGATTTCATAAATGAAAGTTCTTAAGTTTTCCAGATACATATGCATAATTAATTGAGTAAAGATTACTTTAACCAAAAATATTAGTAATGTTTCTTGTCATGGCAAGATATGGTTCTCATGTCAGTGATAAATTTGTTACCTTTATATCCTTGCTGTTGTTATAAAATTGTTACCTTAAATTTATGTCCTCAATTTCATTGATTAATATTAATCAACTGAAAGTTAAGCCCATTTTTAAAATGGTATAATGTTATAATACACCATTTGGAGTGAAATTTGTGTAAAGATGGTTCTTCCATTCACAATAAAATAATACTTCTCTAGGGTTAATTGTTAAGGTGAACTATTTCACTGTGAGATGATGAACAAAAAACACACAACTGTCACATACAGTATCTGCCATAAATATAGAAAAATGCACTATAACAAAATGACTTTGTGTTCATGTGTGGATTATTTGACATTACAAGAATCAGTTGTTTTCTTAGTTTGAATTGAGTAAGTGTCAATACTTTATCTCATTAAATCTCTCTCATCTCGTTCATCTCATTAAAATAAATATATTTTTTGAGATGAGCTCAATGGTTTACAAGTTATGCTACTGCCTACCATGCTATGATACCAGCAAAATTTTGCTTACCATTGCTATTTAATGCTATATGTAACTATTTATAATTTTTATAGAAATAATAGTTTTTAAACCTAGGTCTTATAACATTGCATAAGTTCATGTATTAAACATACTCATTTCACATTATCACCATGCCCTGCACTATGTTTTTTAAACAAGTACCTAGTTGAGACTATCTGGATGTAATCATTCAGAGTGGCAGTAAATTTTCTTTTTACAAATTTCACATCATAACAACATTGAGGACAAGAATGGGGAGAGGGAATCAAGGGATTTACTACAACCCGTTATGAGAAAGGTGAGGGCAACAGTTATTTAGCTCAAACGTTGTGCTACTTTGATTCCACGCAGTTCATGTGTGTACATATATTTTTTTATAAAATAGATACTTTCAAATGACACCTATAAAAGTCACATGAGTTAGGAATAAATTGCCCATTTAGTAATGTTTAAGACCAATCTGAATGGGTTGTCAAGGGTTTTGCAAGTGAGGGAAGGTTTGGCACAGCAGTATTGTCCACAGCACGTGGGGTTGCCGTGGGGTAGCAGTGGAGGAACAGAATCCAAATGAATTTGCTCCATCCCTTTATGTTCTGATGTTGTTGACCATGTGAATTGTCCATCCAGGCCTGTGATTGTTCGGGGTCAGCCACGGGGGAAGGCGCTGGCATTTCAGCAACACGTGCAGAGGAACAATCAGCCGTGTCCGCTCCTTGCCAGCCCCCCTCGCCCCAGCTTCCTCCCGGTGTCGCCAGCAGGTGGACAGACGGAAGTCCGTACCCATCTAGTGCCGAGGCAGGCGACCCAACCCGTGGCAGAATCACCCCCGAACTCACCTGGACACTCTCCCAAGCCAGTTGCCCCTCCCAATTCCTCCGAGCCGATCCCCGTGCCCACCCACCGTGAGACCTACCACCTGCTCCACGGTAGCTGTGCCCGTGAGGGTGTGACACAGCACACTGCTGCCCTGAGCAACAATCCTGGATGTCTGAAAGAGAACGAGAACAACAATGACGAGACAGCCTTGAGACACAGGAGTCCGTCTTCCAGCCCTCGTTCACCCACAAAGGTATTTTTACTCTTGTGGTGCAACTCATTTTGATTTCTCCATCGGTGATGATTGGTTCCACCAACTGTGATGATTATGATGAGTCCTTGATGTAGACACACATCATTGATGCATATTAAAATATACTTAGGTAAATTGGAAATGGTATATGTATGTATCTGCATGATCAATGTACGAGGGTTGTCTGAAAAGTTTCTGACCCAACAAAGATACAAGACATTTTTTCTGAAAATTTTTTTTTAATTTTCAACATAGTCTCCTTGTACCTCTACACACTTCTCCCAGCGATGCTCCAGTCTCTGTAACCCGTCCAAAAAGTACTCTGCGTCTCTCTCTGCAAAATAATTGTTCACGAAAGTGATTGCCTCTTCATTTGACAAAAATCTCTGTCCTTCGAGTGCAATTTTTAGATGAGGGAACAAAAAGAAGTCGCTTGGGGCTTGATCTGGTGAGTAAGGCGGATGGTCATGCAGTTCAAACCGTAATTTGTGGATTTTCGCCATGGCAACCACTGAGGTGTGATACGGTGTGTTGTCTTGGTGAAACAGGATTTTCTTTTTCTGCAAATGTGGCCATTTTCTGCAAGTTCTGCCTTCAGATTGTCAAGTAATGATTCTTAGTATGCTCCTGTAATGGTTTTTCCTTTTTGAAGATAATCGATTAAACTCCATGACTATCCCACAAAACAGTATCCATCACTTTCCCAACCGAAAAAACAGTTTTTGCTTTTTTTGGAGCCGGTTCCCCCTGTGCAGTTCACTGTTTGGACTGTATTTTTGTTTCG
>WURS02000015.1:1411193-1425623 GCA_011762765.2 Rhinocypha anisoptera | reverse complement strand
CTTGCTGAGCATATATTAGAATTATAATTCCTGGTGTTTGGGCTTGCCTTCAGCTTAAAATAGTCTGAGGATTGGTTCAAACACTTGATATTCAGTGAGATTGTTTTTGTTTATGACCAGCACTGGACTATCAAGATTTTGTATGTATTAATGCCAGAGGTTTTAAAACATTTAATTCTGTCTGGCATCCATGGGAATCACCTTAAGGATTCTATGCAATTTCCATGGGGATTACATGATGGAAATTCCATGATTGAATCCATGGGGATTATGGATGGAATCCAAGGGTATTACATGGCGAAATCCATTTGAAATCCTCATGGATTCCATGACTTTTAGAGGACTTTTGCCCTATTTTTCAATGAGTTTTCCATATGCAATACTTATGGATCCATGATAATTCCACCATGGAAATGTGATGGAATACACTTTGAATCTGTGTATATTCAATGGTATGTGCTGTCTGGGATGTATCTTCCTGGATTGTTTACTATAAGACAATGTTAACATAACAATAACATAACTGAAAATTTCCATAATTATCACAATGTACTATGATGACTCTAAGGTATTTGGGTTATCTTCCGTGTTGGTTCACCATGCTGGTAAAGCAAGAAGAAACTCAAAAATGTAAGAAACCCAAAAACACTAAGGTCATCATCTAATGAATAATGCAGAATCCTTCGCAGCCACAATGTAATAAGCCCTTAATACATCTCAAGTGTTTCATTGGTAGTCCTCATTTTTATTAACTGCTTACTAAAATTATGGTATCATTAAATTATTTTGGATATGTGATTAAAACCCTTCTGATCTCACGGCAATTTCCATTTTCACTCCCAGCTCAAGTCCGACTTTTTAAATTTTCAGTTTTTTAAAAATATTTTTTGAATAATTATTTTTTTTAATAGGATGCTGAACTTTTTACTTGATCTTCAGAGCATATTACTGTTTCAAAAAAATAAATTTCAATTTTAAAATGGTAATATATTTTTTTAATCAAAAATAATTGAACAAATATTTTTTTGAATCAAAAAGTAATTTTCAATGCTTCAAAATCTCTACAGTAATCATATCTCTGTGTATACATTTTGAAAGATAATATAATTTAGTCCAATATGCATGAATTTGACTTACATATTTATATTTATTAATGAGTTAGTAAGTAAAGTAAAATAAGAGAAATAGTCCACAATTTCTTGGTCACACTTAATGACTTTTTGTGAAGGGCCTTCCATTATGGGTTTCACCACGAGGAAGCTCAGAAACACTGATAAAAAGTCACAAACGTTCTCAAGTACGAGAGGTCCTCTGCATAAGCTTTTGAACAACCAACTGATAGAAGTCTTGACCACAAGGAGAAATGAGAAAAGCATCAACAGAAAACAAATTATCACAAAACTTTCAGATGATAACTTTATGATGACTATTTAGCGAATGTTTTACCTTTTATTTCAGAAAAAGAGCATATTTTATGACCGTGGAGGGCACAAAAACATATGCTGGATAATGAGCAGATGAGATTGTGTATCACCTTTTGGATGATAACATTGTGATGGCTATGTAGTGAAAGGCCCGCTAGTATTTGCAGACAGTGTGTTTTCTACAACGGTGAAGGTCAAAACTATACATGGGATTAAAGCCACTGAAAAAGAACTTGCATCCAAAGGATGGTGGAAAAGAAAATTTGTTTTGTTTATGAAAGAAATAAAAGTTGCAAAAGGAAGGACATATCAACATGGAATATACACATGAATATATTTTTCAGTTCGGAAGGAAAATGTACCCAAAAACACAATATAAACATTGATTAAAAAATGGGATGATAATAAGTTGCTGAGAGCAGTAGAGTCAGGCGTTTGGAAGAAGAGACCAATTATTTGGTTTTATAGAACACTAAATACTGTAGAAGAAATACCATTTCATCAGGAGTAATAAACATTTATATAATCTCCAGTATAAAAGAGAAACTAACTCAAAATATGTAACAAACATTTTTACATGGAATTAAACGTGGAGCACCTTGAGCGTTTTCAGGTGAAAACCAAAAGCCGACATATAGGCACCTTGAGCATCTAAGGGTTAAGTTTTTGTTTTGTACATACAAGGTACATACATTCAGCACACATTAAATTGATGAAACCAAAAATTGTTTTACTCCGTGTAAAATTATGAATTTCCATTAGCCTCTCATTTCATGACCCAGACCAGATGTAATGTGCTTTTTGACCATTGCACCCCTTCTCAGGTGCAGTTCATGATTGGAACACCCCCAGGAGGTGGGGTGAGTGGCAATGGAGGTGGCAGGCGGAGGTCCGCTTCAGGAAGCTCCTGTGGCACACCCCCTCCCGTCACCACGTGGCAAGTCTCTCCGGTAGGCCAGTGTGCTTCCGGTCTTGGTGTTGGAGGCCTTCCTCCCGCAGCCGTCGGTGCAGGAGGTGGTGGAGCACGCCAAACTCCCAATAATTCCCCCTTACGTCGATCAGGTAGTGTTTCTCATCCAGGATTCATTCATTCTTCAATTAAATACTCCAGGGAGGCATGTTTTATTTTTGTAGTAATATATCAGCTGTAATTAATGTCTATTTATGGGTCTTGTCTTTAGTTGCACTCTGTTGTAGAATTGTAGAAAATAGCAGTATGCTGCAGCATCCAAGTTACGGCATAATATGACATTCATACACTATGATATTTATTACTCAGTTGGAACTTTATCCCTGGTAAGCCTGTCTGAATTCCTTTTGTGTATTTAAACTCGGAAAAACTAATTATCCAATCACAATACACAACTTGATTACATTATGTATGATATGCAATAGTAGTGTCTTTAAATGGTTCAGTGCTCCTAAATAGTATATTCTGTTTAGTTAGCAATGCATGTAGGTCTTAATTTGTAGTGAGGCTTCATTGCATCCCCAGTAGGCACATTTTTGTAATTATATATGCTTTTATAATATTACCTTAAGCAGATATATGATAGAAATGCCTCATTGTCACAATAATTATTTATAAACAGAACAGAAATCAGTGAAGGAGTTTGAGGGGTAAAGCTTTCATTTAACTCCCAAACCTATTTCACTCTCCCAAAGGTTAATGTGGTTTCTGGAGCATTAAAGTTTTAGAATTCTATGGTAGCTAATGAGGAAGGTTGCCTGTTCATAGAGAAAATCATTCCTTTTTAAATGGTTCAAGAAGTATCAACAATTTCAATGACACTCCGGTCATTCATATTTGTCGTAACTCTTGTCCCTTATTTTTATTACTTTAGTAATGAAAATGGAATAACATGGGGCATGCCTGCTTGGAAATCAAGTGTGTTTGTGCAAGCACAATGACTTTTTACTAGATCTGAAGGAAATGAAAGAATATAACTTTGTGAAATGACCTGGGGTTTGACATTTAATGTTATTGTCAGATCCAGGTTTTTTTAAATAAAGACTGAAGTCACAAATTTATATTCTTTCATTTCCAAGTGGTTCAGTTTCGCAAAGTTACACCTGAAATCAGTGATTACATCCTGGTTATTATTTATGTGCATATATGGCAACGATGATGAAGGTCGTTCAATGAGGCATACCTGGCCTCTTTGCATGTTGAGCACGTAACTTTACGTGAGTCATGAAGGGGTGATTGCCGGGGTGGGGTGGGTTGCATGCGTATCTGTTAGTGTTACATTTGCCAAAAGCATGAGGGCTCAGCTTATCTTTTGATCTGACTTCATCTCCCCTGTTTAAGTTGCTCGAATGCCATTACTGAAGTTTTTGAGGGCCTGCTCGGCAGCATGATTCCTTCTTTTTAAGGTGGTTTACTTTGTTTTATTTTTTGTGGCACCCATTACTCGGAGAAGTTTTTCATTTCTCCCACCCCGTTGATGTTTTTCTGTTTCTCACGTGTTTTTTGCCCCTTGACTCCTGCCTGCCTCCTGCCCTCCCATTTATATAGCTGCCGCCCCCCCCGTCCCATTCACCGGGCCTCTGTTTGCAGCGACTGCGGGAGGCGTCTGCTGTGGTGGGGGCACGCTGCCTCCCATCCTCGGCTCTCCCTCGGCTTCCCGGCTCCCCACCTCACCCACGTCCGCCTTCATGGACTTTGCCACGGCCGACAATGCCGCTGCCCTCGGAGGATCCCGAAGTGATCGTGACCGCTGTGGCAATTTCCCCACGGCACCAGATCTACGCCAACCCCCTTTTGTACCGTTTGGAACACGTGCAATGACACTCCCAGAGATCACTGGTAAAGGACTGCTTATATTATCATTCATTCTTCCTCAGCGGAATTATTTTTGGGTTCACACTTGGGTCATTAAGTTGAGCTTCAAATTGTATTATAAAATAATGCTTTGGAATATCTAGTATTTTTGTCATCTCTGGTGTAGCTTTTCCTCCTTGGATCTGATGGTTAAGAATTAATATCTCTCTGGAAGTCTCCATAAAGATAATGTACTCAGTGTACTGCATGTACTGTTAATAATTTGATTTTTACCAGGAGACATGTAGGTGAACTCACATGCCTGCCATAAAGTATATTAATGAAGAAATATAAAATTAAAGTTATAATTAAGGTAGCATTTAAAACCCTAATCAAAATTAGCAGTTAAAGCTCTAAAAAGTATATTTATAAATAAAAATATATTAGAAGTGGTCTCATTATAAATGGGTACATTGATACATATTTTGACTTAATACTCTATTGCTCTTCATTATGTCTTTTTTACTAGCAATCTTCTCAGTACATACTATCTGCATACATCTATGTTCATCTATATTTATTAATTTGCACTAAAATTTATGAATGTGGGGACTCCATGATAAATTGTTTGTAACTATTACATTATCCAAATTTAAGTTGATCTCATTTCATGTTGCATTGTAAATTCTTACATGTATTCTTTCTATATGAGATTTGGTATGGCATACTTAAATTATCATAGACATTATTATTTTATTATTATTATTACTCACCCAGCATTATACTATAAAGTTTTTAATTATCCCAATAGATTCCACTTACCGCCTTGATTGGAAGCACATCTTTTACCAGTTGTTGATGTGTGTCTTTTGATATTTTAACATTATTTGGTTTTAGCTGTTAACCGCAGTACACAAAATTCTTTTCTTCTAAAAAAAATTATGGAGTTGAATTTTGAAATTAAAGTAGTAAGTGGACAGAATTCAAGCTACTGAATGATGAAATATTGTGAATTATGAAAATTTTGTAACAAAAATACATTTTTAAGTGGGCTGTTCTGCAAAGATTCATCAAAATATTTATTTGCCTGATTTATTGCACAGATATATTAATTATAAGTGATATTGTTTATGTGGAACAAGTATCATTGATTTAACTCCTGATGTGTTACATCAGATATTCCGAGTTGAAAATGCAGTTTTCCAACCACTGCCACTGATAAAAAGTTCATTCTATGAATGTCTTTTGAGGTGTTTCTTCACATTGAGGAATGGGAAAAGGTCACATGGGGAGGACTGTAGGGAGGACAAGAAAAAATACCTCAGATTTGGAAACAAGCCTGTTAATGTGAACTTCATGTCATTTGGGTGTGAGAGCAGTCTCAGAATCCACCTAACAACTAACTAAAAAAACTTTAATACTACGAATGTGTGGGTGGTACCCACTGAAATCATCAGTACAGTAAAACCTTGCTTGACCATCCTTCAATCAACCAGTCCCCGTTTTAACCAACCAGTCCTCAGCCCCATGACCTTATGCATTCAGCAAAACAATGTATTCTACTGTCAGATGGTAACACCATACCCATAATGCCAGATGGCATCATTGGGTGACATGTTGTAATATGATGAAACCAAATCGTACTAATCAAAAATCTCTGGAAAAGTACTATAGTACCTGTGTTTTAATATGGATTCCATGAAAATATTGTGTTACATACAATTACGATTTTGTTTCAATTATATAATGACATTTTTTAAACAATTTAATATTTTCCTCTTTCATGTGGGACTAATTGGATTTCATTGTTAGGAACAGCACCAATGATCGTAGGAAATTGGTGATTTTTACATGAATAGTTATGATTTTTAGGTGAATAGTTATGATTTTTATGATAAAAACTATACATTGAAGTAACAATATAAGTAAGTGGATATACAAGTTATATTTATGAAATTGTTTCTATTAAAATGTCCAACTTTTTTGGATTCTTGGATTATCCAGCTGACCCTTTGCCCAATTTATGCTGGTTAATTGAGGTTCTACCTCATTTATGATTGTGCTCTTGATGTTAATAAATAATCTTCTCTCCACAAAATTGGTAGCAGTGATGTTAATTTAGACCTCGGCTGACAATTTGTTTGTGTGAAAGCAAAATGTTTATGCAATATATGGCTTGTTGTATATTAAGTACCTCCATCATTGCCATAGATGAGCTGAACATGTTTCAACCGGCGACTGAATGCTGTTGATACAATACTGGATTCAAGTTAATGAAACCTATGGCTCGTATACTACATTGCACATTAAGCTTAAAATATAATTGAATAATAATTTATTCACAATAAATAATGCAAATAAAAATGTATGATAACTCTTGTTGTGCAGCCCTTTTAGGTCTAGAATAAATTTAGGTGTTCATCATTTGTAGTTTACTGTGCTTTGAGCGGGACCTCCTCATCCTAGTATTCCTCCATTCTAGTTATCCTCCTCCTCCTAGTTATCCTAGCATCCTCCTTCACACTGGCCATCCAACACCAGGGGTTCCTGTGTAAATGCATTTTTTGCATGATGGTGGACTTTCACATCCCAACATTGCATGTTAGATTGTCAAGGTTTTGCTAATTTTGGAAGAACTTTGCTTTACTTTTTGTTTTCATAAGTTACAACTACTAACCCATAATTAATTTTGTTGGATGAAAAATTAAATGTCATGAAAATATATGGATAGTCTCGTCAATGAACACACGTTGAAGATACTAGGGTGAACCGAAATGATCATTTGTTCAATTGCCTTTTCAAATATTGATGCCAGGTGTCTTGCAAAGTTGGTCATTTCAGGAAGACCTAAATTATTATGTCTCCAGGCAATCCATGAGTTATAGTTATTGATTTTGTGGGTGTCCCCATTGCCATATTTAAATTGGATCCATTTTAATATGGAAGCAGACAGGCACATGTGTACCTGGCTATATTCGTCAACATGCTTTGAAGTCTCAGTGGGTTTTTTTCCCTGGGTCACAGGGATTCAGATTCTGACATTTTAATGGCCAACTTAACAAAAGGAGGTTTTTATGGAACTTCTTGATCACCCATGCTTTGAGAGGAAATGTAGTTTGTTTGAGATTCAGTCTATGCCATCTTGTCCTAGAAACTGTTGATCAGAGAGACCTACTACCGACTGGGAGACATTTCCACAACAAAAACTGTACTCTTCTAGTGAGCCACTGATTGAAAGTTTCTCTCACTGGTACTCTAAAGCACATGCTGTTATGAATTTTGCTATGTAAAAAGCTTTTAATTTTACAGAACCATTCTAGTGTCACTCCTCGGAATTTATCATCGTCATCTCTTCATGTGTGCATTCACGTTTCCAGATGTACCTGCCGGTCTCCAGCGCAGGCCCAGCCTTGGCCTGTTCCACGAAGCCTTTGGTGACTCTTTGCCCTTTGGCAGCTCGCCTTCTGCCCTAGAGGGACCACTCATGTTCGTAGCCCCCGAACTCCCAGAGGAGACGCTCCTGGAGGTGAGAGAACACCCCTTGCCACCCCATTGTCATCCCCCCTTAACCCTTTTAGTGCTATCCTTCTTCCGGCGAGAAATGCTGTGGGTATTTTAATAAAATGTAGCGACTTGGAAAAAAAAACAATACAATGTTATTTTATTACATATCCATATGCTGTTTTTTTTTAAATTGATGAGGTTAAACTGGTTGATATTTACAAGGTATTTTTACATTTGTACAGTAACACACATAGAACTGCTGACAGTGCAATTCCATTCCACAGGGTCTAAGTGATTAGTTTGGAGGGATGAAAGGAGATACCAAATGATTACAAAGTAATCCTTTTCATATGAAACGTAACACTGTATACTAAGTTAGCAGTTCTGAATCAAAACAATTTCACCAAAACACATTCATTAGATAGCAAAACTATCAGATTATAAGCCATCTGGTATCTGTTTGTAAAGGAAAGAAAACTCAGCAGAAAAATCATGCCTTAGATTTGGCTGTGCTTCCCGACTCAGGAAGAACCAAATGAAATTCTAGTATTATTTATGCTTTATCAAATGTAATTAAAAAGGGCCGATAAATATATCGGCCCATGCTGCATAAAGCAGAGAATGTACACTTTTAAAAGAACAAAAAACATACATGATTCAATATAAATTCAATAAGTTATAGCAAATTAAATAATGGACTACGTAAGAGCCAATATATCGGCCCGTCGCACTTTTCGCCCGAGTGGCAAAAGCCGATATATCGGCCCGCTGCTCTAAAAGGGTTAAGGCACATTCATCAAAATCAGGGAGAAGTGATTGAAAGTGCGACAAGGAACAGTTTCGTTGTATGGTCACACACAAGCTATTGGAAGTTCTGCAAAATGTAGTTTCCTTCATTTTAACACCTTGAGTGGAGCGCGGATAGAGATTAGCATTGTCTGATGCTCCATAGGCTATTTAACTAATTGAGCAATGAATTTTGGCACCTTTGACAATGGGAGGAGTGGCAAAGAGTAATGAAGGGGAAAGTATTCTTGAGTTTGCTTCTGCAGAAGATGCCTTTTGCCGGCCTCCAGGCTGCTTCCACCATAAGTGGCATGTTTCATTTAACAGCATACAGGTTATTAAAAATGTTGACCTACACTTCCAGTTAAGTGTGACTGCACCTTAACATGGAATTTCCCCTCCCCCAACACACACACACTATTAGGGGCAGTAGGGAAGTCATGGAGTCTCTTAACTTGAAACGCAGAGGGAAGAACGGTTTCAGCTCTTACATATGATGAGTATAACAAGGAATTTGTTTCAGGAATTTTTAACCCACTGTCAGCATACTCGATGGATGTAGGCTTAACTATGTACAATTTCATTTTAACCCGTTACCTGTTTTTGACGTAATATTACGCAACATGGTAATGAGGGTGGCCTGTTTTTGACGTAATATTACGTTCTGGTCAAGCCCTTCTATTTCGTTCTGTTTTTGACATTTTATTTCGTTCTCTATGCCGTGACCGCTTGCTGCTGCCATCTATCGGTTCCTAAACATACTATTAGTGGTTTAAGGAAAAGAAATTATACTATTTCCCTCCTAAAATGAACAGAAGGATGCCGTTTGTAATTTTTCATCAGTTTCGGCCATTTAAATGCCACCAGGATTAAATCAAGGGGCAATGGAATAGCAAATAGAATTGAAACAGTTAAGGGGTTAAGAAGTGAAAGTGAAAATTTTGAACACTTTTTTCCACAGCTGTATATATAGGGTACAACTAGTTTCAATGTATAAGCATCATCTTCAGGTAAAAAAGTCAAGCCATAGATTCAGCAGTATAAATACCCTTGCGAAGAGTAGGGGGTGGTTTGGAGGAAGATTGACTCGGCACAAAAGAGTGTTGGGACTAGTGTTTGGATGGAGATGTGAGGGGGGTTGGGGTAGGGGAGTGGAGTAAGCACTGACCAGGTCAGGCACTGGGGCAGACATTGCAAGGGGATCACGTCCATTTGTTCCATTATAGATGGAGAAGCCTCAATGAGTTCGGAGTGCTTTTCAAACGGTATTTCATTAATGACATTTTTGTCTTTTCAGAATCTTTCTCATCTCCATTTCCTGTAATTTGTCCACCTTAGAAACTTTTTCGACTAAGTACAATACTTTGTTCAAGGGTGAAATCGCTCCACTGGTTCTCCTCTGCAGACGTTTTAGAAATTGTGATTGAATGACATTTCCTTTTAAACTTTGCTTCATTTTTCTTGGGATTCAACTGAAACTTAGTTTTTGAATATAATTTTTGAACTGTTAAAAGTAATTGGTTTATCATATGACTTAATTTATTTCTTATATTTGTAATCCTATTTAATGGAGGTTTTCTGACATAATTTGTTATATAGAATTATGCTGTCAAAATTTAGTTATTGCTGGAATGGAAAGGTTCTTGAACGTAAATCAATTTTTAAGTCGGCAGTATTATAATATGAATTTAGAATAGTTAATAGTTCCATTGTGTCACTCCTTTTATGTTAAATTTTGAGAGAAGCTATTTCAGTTCAGCCATCAGTCCATTTTATTTCATCCATTGATATTTATTCTCAAAGTAAATTCAACCTTGCACAGATTTTGTTTTTTCTCCTCTCCCCTATTCCATGCCTTGGTGTAGATGCCCTTTCCCCACAGATATAAATGATCCTGAGAAATTCATTCCTATGACTATGCACCACAATCCAATGTAAACAAATGTACCACCCTCTCCTCTCTTTGAACTTCAGCGTGAGCACAATGAGACGCTTGCCAAATTGAACTTTGTCCTTGCCCTGGTGGACTGCATTGTGGAGCTGGCCAAGTCGAAGGCCAACCCCCTCACCGCACTCACGGAGAGTCTCTCGAGGAAAACGACCAATTCTTCCTCTACTGGGAATGGATCAAGTCCCAGTTCAGAGGGTGCAACGGCAAGCCTGAACCTCTCTGTGCCCATGAGCGAAGGTGCCCGCAAAGCGGAGCAGCTCGTTCTCCTTGTCCGTGCTCTGCAGCTGTTGTCTTCTGGCCTCAACCTGGCAACACATCAATTGCGAGCGGGGCAGCTCCAGCCCTCGGCCACAGTCAAGAATGGCATGTACATTCATATAACCTGTAAAGACACCCATTAGGGTACGGGGTGGATGTGAGGCACGCAATTTTAAGGGTTGAGAAATGGAAGATGTTTTTAGCAGCTACAATTACTAAATATTACTTTTAAGTGGCTAATGTCATATATTGTCTGAAATTAGTAGCAGTCTCTAAATTTATTAATCTGGACACCTATCTCACGTAGTTAATATGTATTTTTGGTCTGATTGTTCATATTAATAAGTGGAGCTAACAAGTGATTTAACTTCTCTAGTAAAGCCATCGGATTAAGATTTATAAAATAATTTCAGTCAAGTATTGACTTTCTTTGCTCTTATGATTATCCCCCTAAAATCATCACTTTATCAAAAGCTTTTTTCAAATCCAGGAAGAATGCATCAGCCAGGGCTGTTCTCACCTGAATCTCATTTGGTCATACATAAAACCAACCAGATTGTAGTTTACACGAGCATGCCTTCCAAAGGCAAATTTGGCAATGCCATGTTTAGTTGTTTTAAGACATAATTTATATCGTGAGATGAGGCCTGTCGAATGAAGTCTTATTTAATGTGCATTGTTATTCAGTGTGCCTCTTCTTTTGTTGCCAAAGAAACTACATATCTTGCCCCAGCACAAAGCATGAGAATTCTTGAAATGCTCTTAGTCCCAGTTAGATCATTGACTTGAGTCTGCTAGTCAAAATTGTAGTGTCAGGGGTAGCACCTAAAAGCTTTTTCTTATATAAATTCAGAAATCCTATTGTATTTTTTAAATCCTGTATCCCATTTATTTTCATGTCTCAATATAAATAACAAATTTGTAAATTGGGCATATTTTGGCCCTTTATTTTCCTGATGATGGTTTGCTTTCATTGAAGAATAGTAATAATAAATGAAAATGTTAATTTTGTATGTATTGTTATAACTTATACAATGTTTGCACTTCTGTATAAAGAAATCATGTTGAAGTACATATGTTACAGTTTATTAAAATAAAATTCTTTTTATTAATCTTTAGGAATATCTGAGCCATAAAAATTATGTAAATTTAACCTTCACTGCAAACATGAATGATTTGTATAACATTATTCTTTTCGTCAAAGCTATGTGTGATCAAATACTAACCATATAAAGGGATTGGTATATTAATATATCTGGAAGTGCCTACGATGAATGAAGTACCAAAACAATTTAAAATTCTATTAAATTAAAAATCAGTTATTTTGTCATATATGCCTTATTATCTATGTTAGGAATAAATATACTTTGTAATTTTCATATATTTATTCCTAACATGGATATATACAACTTCCACAAAGTGAAGCATGATACCATTTATTATATATGTCTTATTGCTTATGTGGCCTTAATTCCCAAGTTAATCCATTTTGTGTTTTTCTCAACATTTCAGTTGTTGGTCAACTGAATGAAAGGTTTCACTATTGCCTTTCAACATGCAAACAGCTGAATAGCACGGGTCTTCTCCAGAGGGCAGGTGTTGATCCTAGTGCCACAAACATAACTGCAGATAAAATACTCTATAATCATGCCATTGAAATGGTAAGTGAGAATGGGTATTTATGGACCTTTAAATTCTCCACTTGTTCAGATAAAACTTCCAGGTTTTACCATTTGGTAGTTGGTTAATTAGTCACCACTTTGTTAATTTTATCTCATTGTGGGCCCATTTAATTATTTTTCTTAAAATGGCATAATTTCCTCTGGTGATCATGTGATGATTTATGCATCAGTGACTCTCCAAACTACCGTCTTCACCACTTGTTTCTCTACTTGGCCTACACAATAGAGCAGCGGCCAGCTGCATGTCCGATCCACATGCCTGTTCCTGTTATTCAGTTTTCCCATTCATATATGTAATATGACAAATGATAATTAGAAAATCAAAAATGGCAATGATGATTAAATAAGTGAAAATGTATCTTGTACGTAAATTGTAATCTTACCATATGCTTTCTGTAAATGTAGAATCTTGCCCCGTGGGAGCAAATGTTCCTAGGACAATAAATCTTTATATTATTATTGTTTGACTTAACATTAGTCATTTGTGAAGAGTTGACTCTAAAACCTTAAGGGGTCTAGAAGTTGTTGCTGATGGAGTGTTTTAATTGCAGTGTCAGTCTGCTGCTTTGGATGAACTATTTGGAAATCCACAAGAGTGCTTCCAGCGCTATCAGACAGCGCAAATATTGTTGCACAGCCTGTCCCAGCATGTACATCATGAGCAAGACAAGGCACTACTTACAAAGTGTGAGTTTGTTTTAGGAAAACAAATAAGATATGCTCATATTTCACATTTTTTAGACTTGCCACCCAAGATGAATGAGATGAAATTTGAATGAATCTATTGTTGAAGTTTTAATTAAATTGCTTTGGGGAGTACCACAGAAAATAATTCTAGTGTGTTTGATAATTATTTTAGGGAACTCGATGACTGTGGTGACATTTTGTTCTACTCTCTTTTGCAGACAAGGACGCTGTAGAGAAACGTTTGTATGTCCTGCAGCAGCAAGGTTACATCTACGCTTATGACACCACCTGATTGATAATATTTCAACCTGACTGCTACATCATCCCCTTTTCCCATATTTTTACCTTTCATTCCATACATTCTGAAGCCACTTAAAGTCATGGTGTTGTCAGCAGTTTCTCACTTGTTAATTAATCTCATTGCTGGAGTACTTGATAGATGCTCCTTTTGCCAATCAACAGCCTTTGTGAGTTAAAACTGTGCATAAAATGGATGACTCTGTTAGAGCTGTCTTAGCTTAGCCAAGGAGTGAAACCCACTGTATAAAATGACTCCTAAGAGAATTTTATCACCCTTTAATTTCATTCAAATTGTGCTTTTTATATTTCATGCCCAGAGGAGACTGCTAACAATACCTTCTCTCATAAGCAACTTAGAAATGTAAAACTCATTCTTGAGCACAGATGAACAGTTATTCCAGACAGAATTTTTATAAGATTCATAGAATGTATATTTCTGGGCAAAACTTGATGCAGTATGATAATGAGAAGTCATTGTCCAGATGAGATTATAAACGTGTTTGCTATGAACAGTGCCTAGTGCAGTTTGACTCAAATGTTCTTCCCTCACTTATAATAACCATATGTGTGGATTGGTCATCAAAGACTGTTATTGTCTTATGACCAATTTAAAGATATTAAACAACTGCAAAACATACGAGTAGTGTGTTGTGTAGAATGAATGACAAGTAAATTTGATTTGTTTTTTTAGAAATCAAATAAGTGCAATAGTATAGTGAAGTGTTGTATTTATCTGCTAATTTGTTTCTTTTTACCATGTAAAATACTATTTTGAAATATATGTACCTCAAACATATAATTTTATTATTGTTATTATAATTTATTATGTTAATATAATCACTAAGTTTATCAAAAGCATCATTAACCAGTCATCTGGATATTTAATTTCCTACCCATGCTGGGTATTTAATTTGGATATGCTATACCCTTATGAAGTAGCCCAGTGGGTAGAGTGCTTGGCTACTGACCGGGGGACCTGGGTTTGAGACCGGGTTACGACCCTCCGGACACCTCCAGCTAAACCCAAGCTGAGTGATTTTTCGGGTACCACATCTTCGTGGGAAACCACAGGTG
>WURS02000015.1:1390611-1401555 GCA_011762765.2 Rhinocypha anisoptera | reverse complement strand
CATGAATAAACTTCGTTATTGCTGTTTCAGTGGATCTTTCTTTTAGGAAACCAAATTGTGCTTTGGAGAGAACATTGCATGCATAATCATGCAATAGATTTTTATTAACTATTTAATATTGACATTTTTTTCTTATAGATAAGTAAAAACAGATAATAAAAACATAAATAGAGAATTCTAAACACTTCTTCAAATTTAACATCTTAGGTCATGATATATGAGATTAAACTCATTAAAAGATGACAAGTTTCTTGGCCAGCTCAAGTATCCTTTCTTTTTTATTGTAATGTAATTGATCTTAGGAAGAGAGGTTATAGATATTGTGTCAATTCATTCCTACTAAAATTAATTAAAAATGACAATTATTGATTAATATCTCAAGCTCTTATACATATTCAGTCATTGATCACTCCAGAATGTGTGAAGTACAGTTTGTATCGGATGAATTCCATGCCTAAAACATGATTTTCATTGAAAGGTATTTAAATCTCTCAAGGTGCATTATTTTTTACAATTTTTAATCTCATTCTTTCAATCCGTTTCAATGCTAGGATAGGTCTGCAGCAGTCCCCTATCTTTTCTGGTCCTGGGCCAACATCTCCATCTCTGTATAGGAGCAACAGCCTAGTTACTTCACAATCTGCCCCATATAGAATAGCCTAGGGCTTCCCCTACAGTTCTTTCCATCCACTGTTCCCTCCATGATGTTCATTACAAGGCCTTCATACCTCAAAATGTGTATCCGATAAGCCCTGTACTTCTTATCTTCAATGTATCAAACAGGCACTTTTTCTCTCCCACTCTCCAATTTACCCTTTGAACTGCTCAATAATTTTAAATATCATAATTACAGAACTAAAAATTATTAAAGATCAATTTGCACTTCAAATTGTTCAAGGCATATTATAAGAAATTAATCCTCAAATTTATTCAAACCAATTTTTTATTTCTGCTCTCCATCTCCAATAAGTTGAAAATCTGAGTATGGTATTCCTCAAAAGTGGGGTCCAGGAAGAATGTGCTCTGAGGGGAGTTTTTTCACCCATATACTGTTTATTTTCCCTTTTCATTTTTTATGTGCACCTCAAATTATCAGACCTTATATGATTATATTTTCAGATTTTCTTGATTAAAATTTGGCCATATTAAGGCACATATTTCACAATTATATCACATGAAAAAAGAGGCTGTGGGATTATTACTGCCAATCTCTTCCCATGTATTTCCTTGAATACTTGCAAAAAATTGGGAAGGTTCTTACACTTCTTATTCAGAACTAGTAGAGAGCATTACACACTTAAAATCTTCCCTCTTTTCTTCTAAAAGATCAAATTAAGAGAGCCAGGGTGCCCTAAAGAAAGATTCCATCAAGGACATGCACAGGGAATATAAAGAATTGAAATAGGCATATTGCTTGAGAGGTGTCAAGAAACCTCATTTTTCATTACCACGGGCCATCCATCCAGCTGACTTTCTTTACTTTGACATATCACTTTAATGTGGGGCATCACCTCAGATGAAGATGCCTGCATTATGTGTTGCTTACTACAATGTTTCCTCTCAAAGGCTTCAATAGCTGTCTGTGCACAGTTTCACTTTTGGATGTTATAATGTTTTCTCATTTGTCTCAGGCCATCTACATAGTACCGCTCTTGCTAGTCAGAGCCCACATGTTGGCATTGTACACTGTGACATTTAGCATTTCTTCCAAAGTACTGGATGGCTAGTAAGGTTAGTTTATATGAAGACAACCCAACCTGTTTTTTAGTATGATATTCAATATAAAAATAATTACAGCTATGGTAAACTGTATTCTTCGTAAATAAATGGAATGCAAATGGTATCTGGTGCACTCCTGATGCATAGAATTAGGTGGATGCAGACATGTTTATCACACATGCTGGAGGAGTTAATATCTCAAAGTAAAACCAAGGTTGGTGTCTTTTTAACTGATAATAAACAGAGAAATTTAAGGGGTACTCACCAAATAATAAAGCACCTCTTCCACTCTCCCATTGGGTATGAAGCTGCATGTCTACTAGATTCTTCTTGGAAGTGGCAAGATTTTGGAACAGCTAAACGGTAGAGGTATGATCGTGATTTTGCACTGTAGCGAGCATGAAATGTTTCAGGAACTGTCTTCACATTTTTTATCCTGAATTGTGAAGCAAGCAAAGATGTTACCCAGAGTACTTCTCAGGTCTTGAATGCAAGCCAAATTATTCTGTATAAATTTAAACCAACCAAATGTCAGCCTTTGCTTTACTGAAGTATCTGTTCATATAACGGATCATAAATTTAGGCCACTCAGGTTTGCCTCCTTGGGGATGATCAAGGTCCACATGAGCAGTGGTTTCGAGGGCATGGACTCCTTTGTCTGTCCTGGAAATTGAAAGAAGCAACAAAGTAAACAATAAATAATAAACAAAACAAACTAAAATATGAAGTGTAGACATGAAACAATGAGTGTTAACAAGTTAGTAGGCCCTTCTCTCCTGACTTTTTGATTGACTTAAGTCAATTGAGACTTAAGACAATTAGGTAGCGAGTGTCAAATATGTCAATGACACAAGTGTAGGAAATAACTCAAACCAAAATTATGACTGAAATGGAATATGAACAGTCATCTTAGCAGGTCTATTACAATTACAATAATTTTTCAGTGTTTGGAATACAAATTTTTGTAAATATTTGTATAATGGGTTTAACCTTCAGAGACTTTTTACTAGTTAAAGTATTATTAGTTAATGGAGGCTTACAAGGACCTAGTTACAACTTAGGACCTCATAAAGACAAGTATATACTTCCAAATATTTCTGCTCACTTTGAGCCCCCCTTCATAATTTTTTTCTTTCTACCAACATTCATACTTCAAACAAGATATTCAGCATAACATCAAGTTTTAAAAACACGGTTCATGCTTAAAAATTATTATTTATTTTTATAAAAAATTTTTGTACAAAAATATATTTATTAAGACGAAATCATTTTCAAAATGATATAAAGGCATAACCTCATCACATATCAGAGCTATATAAATGCACTATAATAAACTAAAAATGTATCCAAATACAAAAAAATCCAAATTTTACAGAAATATTACAACTATTGTATCCAATTAAATCCACTGAAATAAAAAGCCTCAATTGAAAGGGATAATGGTGTGAAAAGAACAAGTGGTGACAATGTGTTAATAATAATATCTTTATTCATCTGTTGCACACAATAAGTGTGATAGATGTTGTCAAGGGATCATAATGATCCCTTGTATTGTATTGTGTCATACTACCAGTTATGCAAGAGAATGGCTGACAAAGTGAAGCCACAGGCCTTACCAGGCTAGTAGTCAACACAAAAAAAAACCTTCATAGATTTCTGCAGGCATTTCATCTCATGTGATGCATCACCTTACATTTTGGTGATAATATTGTGATGAAAATGCTATGGAAAGCAGTTTTTATGAGATATTATAAGAGGGAGTGACATCTAAGGACCTGAAGAACAAAGATATTTCAGATGACAATTCACTACAAACTCTCTGCAGAGGATGAATGGGAAAAATGCAATTAGTTTTGTTTACACGAAATACTCAAGTCGTAAAGAGAACCTCTATTATAAAAAGTAAAAACAAATAAACATATCCTCAGATTGCAGTTATAATAATTAAATTTGCAATATATTTTAAAAGGCCTTAAAACTGGAGCTGATAGATCAGCACCTTGAATGAGTGTTTCATGCTGAATAAAGGGTGTCGATAAATTGTCACATTGACTATCAAAGGTTTAATATTTCTCATAGCATTTCCATATCTCAACTTATCATACACAAAGCTACACAATTGTCATCCCTTCTGTCCAGTTTACCTCCTCTATCTTTCTCCACAGACTGACATCTCATCCTCTTTTTTTAAAGACCTCGTTTCTGAACAAACAATGCTGTATGACATCTTAAATGTTTTGCTAAACTTTTCCTTGTGTAAGGAACTCCTAAAAAATTCCGTCCTTCTTATAGATAAGCACTACTTTTTTCATTCAATTCTCTTCTTTGGTGTCCTTATCATGCTTAGTTTTTTCCAAAATACTGCCCAAGTAACTGAAGTGAATTACACGCTCAAATTAATTTTCTCCTATTACAATTTTTGCCATTGGTTTTCCATTAAAAAAGATTAATTTCATTCCTTATGATCCATTTTCTTCCTGTAAGCTTCACCTTGTACCTGTAATACATTCAGTAAGGGCTGAACCCCTAGCGTGATCGGAGCCTGATTACTACCCATCCTCCAGGCATAACACTGTCCACCCTGATTCTCCATCCGATACCATTGCTTGTGCTTCTGTCTGATTGGTATATATTTATTTCTAATAGTGGCTATTGCTCCAGTCTATCTTCTTCATATGCAGTCTTTTTATGTCTGTGTTTCTGCTATAGGTCCATCCCTACCTAATTCCTTATAATAGGTAGGCCCCACTTGCAATAAACTGGACCATGGGGGGGGGGGGGGAAATGCACGCAGGAAAGGGGGAATGTTTGAGGAATGGAGTTGCAAGTGACAATATGCAACAAAGTGACTGTGGTGGTGTTCTTCCCTTGACTTGACATATTCCACCTTGTGCTTCCGTGCTGCTGCTATCTTGTTTGTTATTTTCAAATGTTAATCAAATAATATATTACACATAGCTTTTATTTAGATGATGGTCTTCAAGTTTATTTTCTTTCAATTTGATTTCATTATTTGATTTAATTCTTGACCTGTCATTAATTTAATTGTAAGGATTTTATTGTATCTGGCATATTTAAAAAAAAAAAATTTCCAATTTGTTAAGCTCGGCCTTCATCCAATCAATGACACAAAAGAAGATTTACATCCAGCCCATGGAAATTACTTGAATGTGCTCAATGGCATGGAGAAGGAAGCAGAAGAGGGGATTGTTACTCCTCTCAATCATATCCACAACTAGGTAGCATTTAGTATGCATGTAAGCAAAAATTAATGAATAAACCCACCTGTTTGGATGGAAGAGCACTAAACAATTTCCCCTTCTCTTCCCCTCCTTACACTTTTCCATCAAGAAGTTTTGATTGATGGATCACTGATTTTTAATAATCTAAGTATGATTCAATTAATAGATCCCTCTTCCAGCAGTTTCTAACTAGACCTACATCTTTTTGGCGTTTGTGATCACTTAAGCTACAACTTTCCTAGGTGCCAGTATCTCCCCATCGTCATTTCTTAACCCAAAACTTTATTCTCCTAATTCATTTCTTCCTCCTCCAACATCCAATTCTAATCTCCACTATCTTTACAATATCTCACTCTCATGTATACACTTAATTATCGAACAAGGATTTAATGGAATGACAATCATGAAAGCCTCACCAAACTTTCGAAGAAAGAAAGTAAAGTGGAAGGAGAGGAAAACAAAAGTGCTGAAAATGAAAGGGGAGGAGAGGGAGTTGCTGGGGAAATCCGAACAAGGTAGGAAAAGTGGGTGGAAGGCATACTGTGTTGTGATGCATTGCTAAACTGTATTAGGGGGCAGAATGCTGTACAAGTGAGGTTGAGGTTTGAAAAGAATAGTGATTTTAGATAGAATAGAAAGTATGAAGAAATTTAGTGGGATTTTACCTTAGGGCAGGGCTGGGTAGTTTATTTTGGAGTTCATCAAAAACTTACCTTAACTGATAGGTACATAATTATTAGTATTTTGAAGAAACAATATTTAATTTTGTGAAGATCCAAAATACTGAATCCTAACACACATGCCTACGACTTCATGATGTGACTAAGTTGAATTGTAACTTTTTAACATAATTAATGGGTAAGTATGTCCAATCTCATTTACTTCTTCATCAGGAATTAAACACCAATAAAATCTCCGATTTTGGCTATAAGTAGATCCTTCAAACTACAACACCCAGTTCTGAAGATTCACTGTTAATAATACCTTAAAAGATTACAATTATAAGGCAAGCAGTAAACTTATTTATGCTAGCTTCCTCAAAGGAAAATAAGACACCATGCATACTGAACTAATTTTATTCATTTATTTCAGTGATTTCTATATTCTCATTGTTTTTTAGTATTCAGTTTTATTAGCAATTGGAATACCCTGACGTTTTATTTGTTTATATAGTCATGCATGCTTCAAGTCGTTGGGACAAGAAATATTCTTTTAAGTAAAATCGAAGTAATGTGGTTCATTGACTTAAAATTAATTAATTAACGACCAAGTAAACTTGTCATAGTCGTGAACGATGATAATTGATTTTGCATATATGTTTCATGTACCATAGGAAAGAGAAGTATGAAATGATGTATCGAGTGCTGCAGAGCCCGAAATGTTATAACAAACGCTGTGGGATAAATGATTAAACTGTGGTTTAGTGCTTCTGTAGATGTCGGTTCTACTGCAGAAATTCGATGAAATTATTTATGCTTGACGAGGAAACATCGACACCCTTCGCTTATCGGTACCCATACCTCATGGAGCCTCATGTAATTCCTGCACAAAATCTAAGATCTCTATGCCAAAGCACTCACCGACTAGAAACGACAACATCTGGGAAATTGGCTGGCTTTAACTGACGAAGAGATAGTTCTAGAAGCCCTTGTATGGACTCAAAATCTGGTTTCAACTTATCCTCCGCAGGGAATTGCTTTTGAACACCTCTGGAATTTTTGGATAAGACAAAACTAAATTTAAACTTCCCATAATCACAGAAATAAAGGTTGCATGAAAAAATACCGAAATCTCTTGCCTAAAATTTGTCCCAATGTAAGAGTACGTCAACAAAAATCGCCTCATCGCACTTCTTCTTAACTTTGAGTTTTCATCTTTGTCCGCGCTGGAGCTTTCTCAGTACGTCGTTAGTGGGATTTCCAACGTCGAATCTCATTGGTTGTTCCGGTTGTTCCCCTATTCCAATATCTCCCTGCAGATTGGAGAATGGCAAGTGGGAAGACTTGTCAAACATGAGGCACTCGCGTGATCATCTTTCTCAGAGGCACACACGGTACGGCCAGTGATTCTTTTGCTAGGTTATGAAGTGAGTGTTATTACAAATGTCTCCAGAGACGAGGAGAAGTGTTATACCTCCAGCCACCGAGACGATTCAGACGAAACCCTTCCCCATAAGAGGTAAGAATATAACTTTTTCCGATTGTTGTAATTTTCAACTGGAAATAGCGAGTTTAAAATATAAACTCTAACCATCTTGTCAATTTATATTTCATTCTTAACCTTCGTGGGTTAACTCGAGCTAACCGGTGTGTTGTTTTAAATATCTCAGTTAAGGTTTCGGCCGAAGGCCTTTCGCAACGTCGGCACAATTTAATCTTTGTTAATCACTCTGTTTGTTCGCGAAACAACGATTTTCATTCAAGGTATTGCCTTTCATATTATTTGTTTGATTACTTATTTTGGCAGAAGATTAAGAGGTATCGACTTAGTATCTACTTGCGCAATATAACTGGTGACAAGATGATAGATTTTTATAGAACCGCTGCGTAAATCATTGATTATATTATTTTCACTTCATATAATATAACATAGCTGGATTAGAAATGCTGAAAGTGACGTGTTGGTACTAATTGCCTACTTGCTGGCCAACCTGGTCAAAGGTCTGTATTTTGTTTTCATGGTATGGTGAATTCATTTGTTTTGAAATCGGCGCACAATATGTTTGATTTGCATTTGCAAAATCGAGTGACAATTTAAAAGAAAATAAATGTTGAGCAGACGATGTCATTACTTAAGAGTAGTTCCATTTTCATTGGGGTGTCTAGTCAATTCCTCCTGTGGGATTAATATACCTTGTGAATCTATATTTTGCTTATTGATGTTTTCTTATGTCAATGGAGAATTTATTGACTGCGAATCAGTCTCAGTTCCAGGAGTTTTGGGTCTTTACTGCATTGAATTTACCGGTTTCGTATCACGCCTTTTTTTTAAGAAGTGTCTCCCGGGTTGTCTGCACATTGCGTCATGTCTCCAGGAAAACATCTGTCGTACACCTAAGGTCCAAGTTGTTTTCCCGTAAAATGTTGTGTAAACTGCAAGATTTTTATTGTTTGACAGTTAAAAATTTTGTAGACTTATTCAACATGGTATTAAGGTAATTATTTTGTAACTTTCACTTGGTCTGTCATCACCTACTTCTTTGTGCGGCTTCCTGCACAGCATCACGTATTTTCTAGGAAGCGGCAGTTTGAGTCAGTTGCATTCGAGGGTTATGGCACGTAGTGAATTCAGCATAATCGGCTGTTTTACACCTGAGAGTCCTTGATCTTGAGATACTCCTCTCTACTAATTGCGTGTGACCTGTCACCAACAAATTTTTATTGTCAATTAATTTGTCATTTTTGCTTCACGTCGTGGATTTTTCAGTATTTTCATCATTTTTCATTAGTAAAATTGTCTGATGTAATGATGAACCATGGTTACATATTTTTGTAAAACTTTACGAAGATTCCCCTGGCGAAGGTGACTATCTTAAGTTACAGTGAACAATTTTTCGTTCTGACAATGAAAATTTAAGGCATTCCGTCCTTGAATTAATTCTGATTCAGGCAGATATGGTTTACTTAGTATTTCGTACTTGAGGAAGTCACTTCACCCCACTTCAGTTGCATTTCCGATCTATTCTGGCGTGGCCTTCGTTGAGGATTTTGGCGGCCCTGCTTATCCTACGCTCTGATCTTGAATGTTTTGAAACCCATCCAAAACTTTTTCAATGCTTTGGCGGTTGGATAATCATAGTTTACCCAGTTTGCTAAGTCGCTTGCATCGGAGTTTTAGAGAAAGTTACTACTGTTAAATTTTTTAAGTTGATTATTAAATTTCATTGACGTTCCCTTTTGCGTCAAAGGCTTGACCTTCCCTTTTCTGTGACGTGGAGTTAATGGAATTAGTTTTTTTTTGCATTTTAAAATGTCAGTCTTCCTCGTCAAATTCGTCGGCTTGATAGGATGTCTAGCCTAAATGAATTGGCGCGGACAAACACTCGAAGGTTAGCTTATTCTTCAGTTGGCAGTCGAACCCATTTGGTTAATGGACAAGGGGTCTGGGGCTTCTCCCTTACAGCATCTCGTGAAGTTGTGTGGGTTCCAATCTAGACCAAAGAGTGAATCACATCCTTAGGTGTGGTTTCTCCCCAAGTGGGTTGATCGATCTTGGAGGGCATCCTCGCAATCCACCGTAGATATTTATTCAAGAGTGGAAGGGAGGCGATGTATTTTTTCCTAATTTTTTTCCACGATCCGTTTGTACTCTCAGGTCGAAATGGGGCTTCGGGGGGAATTTGGTCGTTGCACTGCTTAGTTCATTTTATTAGCGTCAATTGTTGTGGAGATGCTATTATCCATCCTGAAAATGTCACCACTTTCCCTTCCTTCTATATTGACGTTGTGAAATTATTATTATTATATTTTCTTTAACTCACTTAGCCAATGATTCAACCATATCCTCAAATTTAGCAGCCTTAATTAAACTCATTTCCTGACGTCTTACAGTGATGGCAGTGTGCACAGCTACGTAAGACGGCTGAAAATACAATAGTATGTTGTTACTTTCAAATAGTTCTTTTTATGTATAGTATTAATGGAAGCAATGCACGATTAAAAATGTCTTTGAAGAAAATTTAATTTTCCTCAATTTATGCCTGATCACTCGCTGCCATCTATGTGCATTCGTCATCACTCTGGGTGAATCCACTTCCTTATTGTCCACTCCTCGAAGAGATTTGTGATATTATCACAAGTGACCAGTTGAGCCGACAATTCAAAATGCCGCGGTGGATATTGTTGTCGCCCGTTAATCTTTGTTAGTGAGTGACCTTTATCTTCCCTCGATGGGACGGGGCTTATCTGATTGGAGTGCGTGAACTATGCACACGCTGAACATCTGCCGATCGGTGACGAGGCGTCGCCCGATATAAGAGGGCCGCCCTACTCCTCTCTACCCCTGCTTCTCGCCTCGGGAGACGGCGAAGCGTCGAAAAGGACCCCATAAGCCATCCCCGCGCCCTTGTTTTGTTTAGAGATCTGTCCTGGCTTTCCATCTATACTTGATTATCGGAATCCGCAGTGTATCGTAGAGTTTTTTTGGCGAATGCGCTGTATGTAGAAGAGCGAGGAGAGCCACAGATGCTACGCACGCCAGAACCTAAATTGGCCAACTTGGGTTGGGTCCAGGAATCGAGACCGGACGCGTTTTTGGTATCGGTGCATCCCGAATGGTGTCCTGCAGCGCACATTTGGTGTCGCAAGTCGGAATGTAATCTCTCGAAAATGTCCACGATTCCCAAAAAGGACCCCCTCCCCACATGCACTATTGTATTTGTTACTATTTCCCGTTCAGTTTCACACCTCGGACGAGGTTTTTGAGATCTCTGGGTGAAGATACTCATGAATCAATCGGCACTGCGTCAGGGTGTAATTATGTTTCATGATAAGGGTCGAACGGTTTGCTGAGTATAGGGAGACGCGAAGGAGGGTTGAGTGTGTCCGGACACACTCTCCCAGCCGAGTGGGACTTGGGAAGTCCTTTAAATTTTACGTTAAGGTTCTTCGAATTTTTAATCTGCTCGCTCGCGGCTCCAGTTAATTTGCAATGCAGATTCGTCCTCGCGCCATCATCATATTATTTCGGGGATAATTGGTCGTGCGATGAAATTGCCGTTTCTCCGGAGCCTCATCGGGTTCCTCCGTCGGACCCCTAACTTTCCCCCGTGGACCGTTTATATTTTCATTTTAGCCTCTTCGTTCCCAGCGTCGGGATGTTGACTAAAAGGGGTTTCTCGGTCTCTCTAACACTTGTTTTTTAGGAGGTATTTTTGGGCAGTCTTGAGGTGTTTAGACAGGTGGGGGGGATTTGAGAAATGGTTAAGGCCGAGACTTTGTGGAAATCCATGTTATAACAACAGAAATAAAACTTTGCGTTCCAC
>WURS02000015.1:1379192-1390511 GCA_011762765.2 Rhinocypha anisoptera | reverse complement strand
TAGTAAAGCTACGAAACCATGGTAGTGCCAAATAAATTATCATGTGGAAATAGCAGCGTTAATTCCTTTACACCTTGCAAAATGAGGAAATCATTTTCCCAGTGAAAATGTTTTGCTGAGTCACTAGGGCTTCAAGAAAATTGAAGTTCATGTTTCAACACAATGCTGTTTAGTCAGCCAAAGATTAATAATGTGTGTCTGTGTAATTTGCATGCCAGCCATGGTGGCGGTGGGATAACATCCTTGTCTTCCAATCTGGAGGTCATGGGTTGGAATTCCAGCTAGGCGGATTTTTCATCATCCACCTTGAGCATGGATGTTTGTATTTTGTCCTCATTATTATATTGTGCCACTGTGATTAGCTTAGTGCTGTGTGTGAGTATTTGGATAATTAAAAGAAACATCAAAGTCATCTATCCTTATTTATATTGTAAAACAACTATATTGGATTGAAATTTTAGTTTGTAATTTTCCTCCAGCCCTGATGATGCTATTACCTTAGCAAAGCATTGGCACCACTACATTTATTTCCTCATTTTGATCAAACCCCCAGAAAAATTGGAAATTATTATTCCCATCATATTAATCAAGGAGGAGCAGAAAATGACTTGTCGCAAGCATTCCTATGGTGAGTGCAGCTTAATCATTTTTGCCTTCAATAATTTGGAGGAGCATGTATTTGTTTCAATGGCAAACGATGAACATATTCTAATATTTTCTCAAAATCCATGCAAACATTCAATAATTGCTGCATTTTGTCATAAACCATTTCATGAAATAAATATTTGGATTTCTTTTGTTCATTCAAGTTATTTCATCTAGTGAATGTCATAATTTTTCTTCTGTCATTCTTTATTGCATTCATAGTGTGAAAGGATACCATAATTTTGTAATATGCCATTTGAAGTGGGAGTATAGCCTGGTGCCAAATGTAAGCAACAACTGATAAGTAGGTCATAATACTCTGCATTCATGTATTTGGATGATATAGTGTAGAATTTTTGGTTGCTCAATTAAAAGGGAGTGGCTGTAACTAAGTAACATTTCAGGATAGTCTTGTTTCACATTGAATGTAATTATCGAGGCATGTCAGACCTATTTGGCATCTTTTAATAAAGACCTATCAAAAGCCTACCACTAATAGCCAACCATTTTTTATTGCTCTACCCCTGATATAAACTCCGATTGGTTTATAATTCCATTATAAGTTCATTCATGCCATTTTGATTATTATTTATGTTGACATCCTTTTTCCTGAGCAACCTTGGATCAAAATTTCTTTTTTATAGTTCTAAACTTTAGAATGTAACAAAAACTAGTTAGTGCATAGCCATTTTATTTCCTAAGGCTTTTCATAGATATTATCATGCAATATTTTGTTCCTTCCAACCCATTTTAAAATTTCTGATTCACCATTTCCTTTATCATTTCATCATCATTTCCTTTATCAATGAAAGATGAATTTTAACCAGATCAAATTCTTCACTTTTCTCTTGTTTAAGTTAGAGCTCTTAATTAGGCTCATAAAGTTCAATTTTTCTTTTAATTGAGAATGGTTATTTTCATGGAAGTCTTGTGAGTTTGTAAGGAAGGATTAACCAGTTCCTGTATTTTGTTACAATCTCCAATTCTAGGTATCAAAAAGTCTTCAATTGATACCCTTGGCTTTTTAATCATACAATAAGGCAATCCCAAATCTTATTAACTTTCATTTAACACATTTAGTCCTGGCACAAACTCCATTCCCCTGATAAACGCATACTTCTTCCTCCAATGCAATTATCTCTTCTGTCATTCATGACTAACTAAATAATATTCTTTCAACATATCACCCACAAATATGATGTGTTCTCTCTAAACATTTTGAATCACCAAGGCCTTCCTCCAGGCTCTCCAGACATAGTGCAAAGTGGAAAGGGTTTTCAAGTTTCAGTTCAGGATTTATAGGAAAGTGTTCACATGGGCTTGCAGCTAAAGCAATTGTCATAAATCGAAATGATCTGGCATACATACACTCCCACGTGGCTTTGTGTTTGGAAGACATGCTCCTCTTTAGGGTTTACAGAACAACACCTATAGTGACTCACTAACTTTCAAATAAAGAAATAATGGCAATAATATGAATAGGAAAGGAGGCAAGTCATCCAAAGGCAAAAGAAAACCCGTTCTAGCTGCCTTCTCTAGATTCTTGTAGACAGATGCAAAAAGTCTTGTATTTCATTGATCAAAATCAGAGCTTTGGTGTTATTTTACCTGAAATTTGATACCAGATGTTTAATTAATCAGGCAACCCCACTCATGAGGAGAAAAATTCCACCCAAGGTTTATTGGATGCTCCTTTGATTGGTATCACTTCCCATACAGTAATGTTTTCACCACCTTTGGTTTCTCATTAGCTGTATTCATGCCACACTTTGCACATTGACACTACAGGAAATAGTTCAGTAGGTATTAGTTATGGCAGTGGTGAATTAAAACAATTTGCTCTTCTCTATATTTCTCTTTACCTCTTAATTTGTGATTATTTTTTGGAGAAAGAGATATAATGGAATTAAATGATTAATTTTTTCTCACTTGTTTATTTATCAGCATATGTTGATTAGGGCATATTCTGGGGCATTTCAATTTTTATTAGAGTTCAAGTTGCTGTAAGCTGCTTATTCATTAACAGCCTATTGAATCATTCTATGACAGGCCTAACTCACTTTTCATGGCACATGTTAGTGTCATGAAATTGTGTTGCCAAAAGAATTAAATGTGTCTATACTAATAATTCAGTAGCTATAGAAACAGCATTTGATTATGTATTCTATAATGCATTTACTCAAGTTTTTGCAAAGTACCATAATTTACATGTTACAAAGCTTACCTTCCTTTATCCTCTAGTTATTTTAATAGAAATCATAATGCAAGAAAATGTTTTGTTTTAAATTGAATATCCATAAAGTTGGAATTTACGTTGGTAAATTTCACCTTTGATTTGCTGTGCTTCATCAGTTCTTTGATTTCAATCTATGGAAAGAGCTTAGAAAAGTTCATGAAAAATTTAAACTGATATTCAATTTAGAAAAGTGATCTAGGTATTACAATAATTGGGCTGCTACCTTCACATTCTGAAAATTATTAAAATTAAGGGAAACACATAATACTTTCTGATTGAAACTTTGGTCTTGCATCCCGAGACTACTTTTAATGATTCCCAAGTTTCTTCTCTATTTCACATGTTGAACATATGTACAAAATGTGGAAATGACATTTGAGCTCCATTTATCCCAAAATGTGTCCTCCCTTATAATCTTGTAACATATTTGTAATAATTCTTCCTATCATGACCATTGGAAAATGTATCAGGTTGACATTAGATGGGTAGAGGTTAGTAGAGGAATTTATTTTGCAGGCTGCCTCAGCAGAAAGGGAGGTCCTGTCATATATTGGTCCTATGCAATTGCTTGCTACCCTGACTTTTCATAGCAGCTGTCATTAGTTGGGCATTTTATAACCTTTTTTTAGTTATATTAATTGTTGGATAAACCCATCAAAATATGTTCCAATTTTATAAGAAAGCCAACAATTATTCAGCTGTATAGATATATAATGAATGCTTATACTCATTAAAAACTGCCAGGAATATTGATCAATGGTGAAAGTTGAGTGCCACTAGGGTCCACATCTGGAGTGTAGAAGACCCACCACTATCAACCACTTCATCTTTTGTGAATTCTTTTTGGTCTAGCTGTAGTGATATGCTTGCAGCTTTCATAGCATCCTAATTCATGAATGCCTTTGAATAGGTCTGATGCATTAGTAACTTTAGATTTTTGCAAACTTTAAAATTTTGTAATGTTACACTTATATTCCACATACTACTTGAAATATTGAAGATGTGCTGGCCTTTACACTTTGTTTGCATGTAATTTAAATCCAAGATCATATAACAAGTTGTAATGAATATATTGAATCCAACTTGCTACACAAATTATGGTCTTGTAAGAAACAAGTCTTCAAGCATAATGTGGAAATCCTTAATAGTTGGAGAACTAGTAAAATCAGAACCTTGGCAATTTCCACTTATAGTTTTATGTTTTTTGATGACCATGGTTTCATTGCAAAGCAACATCAACTTTGGTTGAGAGACAAAGTATAAGTGGAAATTGCCAAGGTTTTGGCTTTCCTAGTTCTCTGAACGTAATGCCCATTCTTGCTCACTAATTCAAACATAGTTTGTTATATAGTTCAAATCTTTTCCCACAAATTATTTTATACTTCCAAATCATGCAAATACTTTAGTAATTAATGTAACCGTGAAATTTTCCATTACTTCTGCAAAGATAGGTAATGCCATGAATGACAAAAACTATTTGAAATAAAACAATTATAGAATGTTTACTTTTCTTGCCACTGCTGCTTTGCTCTTCTTTCAGCACATCTTTATCTAGTATATTATCAGGCATTTACATTCATTGCCATAAAGCCAAGCACACCTTACTGTTTTTAAAAACCAGTATGTAACTCAGGATATCTTATTATTTGGTTTTCCCTATATCTGATCTACAAATTAATCTTCTCTTGAAATAATATTATCAACAATCCATACTTATTGATGCTGTCTGGATGACCCTTGGGTATTTCAAATGTCAATCTCTTGACTATAGGGGCTTTAATGATGGAAGAACCATTAATTACCCTACGAATGTGTCACATTTCACAGCCCAAAAATATCAATAAATTTCTGATATGCACTGTTTCTTCATAGAATTCACAAATTTTCCAACTTAGAATGCATTGATAGTGGCATTGCTTAATTTATCTTTTCAATCATCCAGATGGAGGCATGAATATGAAAAGCTACTGTAGAAAAGTGGTTTTGGAACAAATTTTGCATGTATAAAAACCTGCTTTTTTATGCTCTATTCAAAATTATTTTGAGACAAAACTTGGTTGGGGTTTTTGACTTATTTCATTATATTACTGGGGCTCTGTGATCACAGATATTCATAGTTCTATGAGACCCATTTTGATGTGGCATTTATTATTTATTCTCTACTCCCATAAATGATGTGACTAGTCACTATTCTGATCTTTCATGCAGTGTCATATCTGGTCATCATAATATTTCAGATAAATCAATGGTTGCAGTGCTGTTAAAGTTATTTTTTCATACCAGTTTAAATGTGCTTGGAGTATATATACACAATTTAGTAGTGGCAATGAACATTCATACAATCACTTCGCAAAATTTGGTTGCAGGGCACTTTATATTTTCCATACAAGTTAAGATTCTACATGTGAAATAAAATAATAACTCACAACTTTCTACATTAATCAGCTCTGTGATTGACTTTGTCTGCCTGAAACAGATGGGTTATTTATTTTTTCATCGTGTCATTAAATGATGAGAATAAGTATTAATGGGGAGGTTACTATACCTTACCTTAGCAGTAAAAGTTGACTTAAAAATTTAGACAATTTTTTAAATATAATTATAATAAATTTTGTGTCATATCTCACTTTTGTGTGCCTAATGATTATCATTGATGTTTTCTAGTTGTCTAATGGCATACTTATCTTCTTCCCATGAACCTCATTTTTCAGATTCCAGGAACTTTGGAGGACAGATTTAAGAAGGAGAAAAAGGACAGCTATGTGGAGAATTGCGATGGATTCTGATGACAATATGGAATTATTTAGACTAGATTGAACAGAGGGAGCAATTCAATCATTTGAAATGTTTATTAATAGTAGACCATGTTAACACTATTTATTGTTAAGTGGGTGGATGTGATTGAGATTGGCTTTTTTCAGTGTGTCTGTGTGTAATTATATGTTTGTCTTGGTGATGTGTTTAGTGCTTGCATTGTCCAGCTTGATAGACTTTTGATCAAGTTAGTAAAAATTTCCTGTGCCAAGAATAACTGCCCATCATGTACCTGGGTGATGTCACTGTCTCCAGTATACCACCTGCTGCAAATGGGATGAAATGTTTTTGAACTGAAAAAAAAAATGTTTTTGTGGATTGTGTTTATATGTGGCATTGCTGTAATAGCTATTGATGGTGCTTGCTTGTCTTAGCATCTTGGGATAAAATCTGCATGCCTATTTTATTTATATGTAAGTCTATAAAGGTTTTCTAAATGACTCAATTCTGTTGTGTACCATATCAGAAAGTAGTTTTGTTTTTGCTTCCTATTTTATCTGATTTCACGTTTAGAAAAGATATCAGTAACTAAATAAATTATTATTTTCATAGATACTATTACCCAAGGTCATTAGAGAACTTACTGGGTGGACCATTTTATTATAGGAATGATATTATAACAGAATAAGATGTGCATGCCTGAAAAAGGTATTGATTAGAAATCAAATTGAAGGTAATGCGATATTGCCTATGGTGTCTTTCATCATTTGATATCCTGAGTATATTGTCCTTTTAATGTTGAAAGAGCCAAGGGCATTTTTATTTATCTAAATGACTTTGAGTTTTTTCTTTTGAAAGTTTTCAAAGTGCTCATATTCGAGTACTTTGATATTTTGGTCCAGTAAACAGCCATGATCAGACAATGTGGTTGGTTAAATTGTTTGATGGAAAGGACTCCCTGTAATTGTCTATGTGGGCTGTGATAGTTAACATAAGCCTGAACACCATTCCCTAAATGTTTTTAATGTTTCCTTCGGCATTGGTGTAAAAATTTACCTATTTGTCTGTAGAAATGTTAGATTTTATAGTGTGAACTGTTATTTTAGTGGTATGGGATGTTTTATGTATTTTAATGTTGATGTGAGTAACTACACATGAATGTTGCCTATGTTAGTTTTTTATTAACGATTACTTTTATAGTTGAAAATTATCTTTTATGTTCCCTGTTATTCACTGTGAAGACTAAGTCTTACTCAGTGGTTTTAGCAGTATTGCTTCATGGGTATTACTTTTCTGTGATAACAATCTAAATTTAGGTAGGATATTTATCTAATTGAAAAATTTTGAATAAAAAGCACAAAAATGGCCATCAAGTTAAGGCCTTGGAAAAAATACCTATCTTCTTTCAGGGCTGGAAACCTCAGAAACTTACTGCAGTGTTAAAGTTAATTAGCATTAATATGCCAATGTATCTACACTGAGGTTCTGTAGGTGTTAAAACTTATATTTAGTTTTTCACTCCAGTGGTTTGAATTTATATATTAATTACATACAATAGTTTTATTTGTATCATTTAAACATTAGAGTGCTCGAAGTTTGTATTCCTTTCAGTACTTGCTAGAGGAAGTATTCTTAAGTAAAACTAATATCATTGAGATCCAGCCGTTGTTAACAAACTACATATAAATTTTATTGTGGTCTTTTATTTAATTACTGTTGTGCATATATAAATTTACTCAGTCATGAGAATTCAGAATGTTATTTTTCTTGAGCTATTTAAGTAACTTATTTATGGGTGCTATGGAAATGGTTTCAACCAAAATGATACCAACCTACCATTTTTCTTCATTATTTTGTAGTCCATATGTGTAACATTGTATTATTAACATCTGTATGTGTATGAGGTTAATTACATGAGTTTTAATGTTATAAGAATTCATCATTAATGTACATTTTTTAACATGTACCTTTTCATAAAACCCAATAAAAAAATTAGATGTACAAGAAGCCATACTTCTTCAGAGAGGAGGAAAGCGATTACACAGCTAAAGACATGTTCTAATCTATTTTCAAGAAGTATTAGTATTTTTTTATTTCTTCCTAATGTTGTGTACATTATAATATTATACAGAATAGATAAAAGTAAACAAATCTGACTGAGCAGAAGCCTTGCATTAATACATACTCTTGTACTTGATGCAAGTTTCTATTTAGGACCATGTATCAGGAAAAAAAGCAAAGAATGAATATTAAGAAATATCTCAATTTTACTGGTAATGTGGAATTTGGGAAAACTTAAATTTTGTTCATTGATTATAGCAATATTTTTATGCTATCAATCTCAACATGTCATGAGAGGACACTTGTAATCATATTATGATTGGGATAAGTACATTTGTAATTTTGAAAAATTCTCTGCAATTACACAGAGATCTATGAAGTGGAATATTGAGGCCATGTCATCTCAAGAGTACAGTCATGTACACGGAGAGCACTATGCTGCATGCATGATAGGTTGCCAAGGATTGAAACCCACCAGCTGGCTAATTAAATCACAGGCATCTGCTGTTGTAAGTTTGCTAGTGTCTCATTTCAATATATGTACCATTCTATGTCTCACGAAACTTCCCTGCTCATCATAAATTTGTCCACCATATTTAAAGAAATTAATTTTGAAACCATTAACCAACAAACAGAAATAGGAAATATTGCTCATTTTTAAAAATGAAAAATTTACTGGCAGGAAAATTTATTCGAGTACTGTAGGAAGAAAACAATTTATTAAAACTAATATATGTTCTTATAAATCAGCCAATTCAAGTATTTAATTCTTGCTGACTAAAAATTTATAGTCGTTCAAGTTATAAAACTATATATATATATACCTAACAAACTTATTGATGGAACAGTACCATTATGTAAAGAAGAACGGGATTTGAATAAATGCCTGGTGATAAAGATTTTTTCAGTCTTAGTTTATTAATGAGATCGGGGTAGCACAGTGGGCCATGGCTCGTGTCTACTGAATGGGTTCAAGTCCCAGTGACACTGCCAACAGTTAAATCCAAGCAGATTGATTTTCTCAACACCATGTGTTCGTAGGAAGTTGCAGGTGGCATAGGGAATACACAAATGGCAACTGCAACCTTATTGCCCTGATGCATTTTCACATTCTGCTGGCTTGGCACTGGGTGAGCTCTATTCTAACCTATCTATACTTAACCGACTACCCTTTGTTTAATTCCATTCGCGGTTTCTTTCTCTATGCACATTATGCAGGAACTTAAAATTAAATTATTAACCAGAATTTTAATTATTCCATACTCGTAAAAATAATTTCTATTGAGTGTGTCTTTATTGTGGAAACAAAATGTTTTTTACAGACATCAGCTTTGGTTATCAATCTTAAGAATGACACGGCTAGCTCCCAGATAAATTTTTTTGCTGTCATAAAAGGGAATCAACTAGGAAGAATTAAAATACCAGACAGTTGCAGTATCAAAAGTTCTAAGAGTCCACCTTTACCTGGATCTTCCCACTTATTTTTAGTATTAAAGTTGTTTTTGTGAACTCAAATTTTGAAACCAGTTTCTTGATCGCCTGTTATATAATAAAACGTGACACTGGGGATGAATACTTATGGCACCTGACCTAAATTTACTTTTCAGTCTACAATACTTACGGATCGACACTTCTTCAGGATCCCCAGACCTATTTTTTCAGGTCATGAAAATCAACAATGCAAAATGCGTCACTCCTTTGCTAGAAATATTCACTTTTATTAAACGAAGGAAAGTCCAATGAACGCATATTAAATAAACCGACAATGAATAAAATATCTTGGATGAAATTCTGCCACACCTATTATTTAATGCAAAATTAAAAACTGAAGACGTACATTTCCTCTGAGGAGTTGAATATTCAACTTTTCAAGATAATAAAAATGGAAGTAGCAACAAACCATCTAACCTTGATGTGAATCCTCGTGAAATATATCTTTTGGACTGGACTTATATTTACAAATAATTACGCAACCATTAACATGTCACAATTTAATACTATAGAAGTTTAATCTACAAAAAATCATATATTCTGCAGTTTAACTTGAATGAGTTATCTAGATTTTGGCGTATTAGCTAACACATTTTGACTAATAATGCACTAAAATGTACATAACATGTATACATAAAGTTTATATAATTTGACTAAGTGTGAAAAGTTAAATGAAGAACAAGAGAAATATACTTCTATTCTTTATGAAAAGAACTGTATAAAAAACCGTTACATGGGTGTAGTAGTGCCGTGGTAGTATGGTGTCCAGTGTTGGTATGACGCAATAGTACTAGCAGTACTAGTTTCCACGGGAGTATGTCTGGGAATATTGTCGAAATTGTCCATTGTAAACACGAAATTTGCTCGTCAGTTGTCTTCTATGAACTTGCATGAATTGGCATGGGGTCACTGGCGCTCTCCTTTTGCGCGACCAATCACAAGTTTTGTCGTTAAGAAATAGCTGAAACTTGTATTTGAATGATTTGAATTTAGGATAGTGGTGCAGCTGAGGAATTACGCCTTTAACTTAACAGAATAAACATGGCGAAGCCGTTTCAGAAATCTCTGACCAGAAGAAGATCTTCAGAAACGGACCCAGTTCAAGTGTTCTGTAGGATAAAGCCTATTTACGGAGAATTAAGCTGCATTAAAGTTGTGGATTCGAAAACTATCCTGGTCACTACTCCCGAGTTGAACAGTCGTGGGTTTTCATCAAGCAATTCCCGTGCAGTACAGTACACATTTCAGAATGTGTTTGATGAAAAATGTTCTCAAAAGGAGGTGTTCGATCGTGTGGCATTTCCATTGGTAGAAGGCTTGATAAGTGGTAAAAATGGACTGCTATTTACGTATGGTGTGTCAGGTTCCGGAAAAACTTTCACGATGAATGGTGTTCCCGAAAATGGAGGTATGTTACCGAGGTGCCTGGATGTACTGTTTAATACTATTTCTAGCGTTCAAGCTAGAAAATTTGTGTTTAAGCCCGACCGATTAAATGGTTTTGATGTTCAGAGTAATGTTGACGCAATGCTGGATTATCAAAAGGAAATGTTTCAGAGAACAAGGAAAACTCCTAGGAAAGTCCCATCTAATGAGAATTTAGCATCCCGCATTCCAGATGTTAATAAGGTTGATGGAGTTGATGAAGACAGTCTGTACTCTGTTTTTGTATCACATGTTGAAATTTACAATAATCACATATACGACCTACTGGATGAATCCCTCGGTGACGACATCAGGTCTCGTAATCCGCAATGCAAGATTTTACGTGAGGATGCCAACCACCAAATGTTTGTTCATGGTGTAAATGAGGTTGAGATCACGTCAACAGAAGAAGCTTTCGAAGTGTTCTATAGAGGCCAGAAAAGGAAAAGAATGGCTCACACATTACTTAACGCAGAGTCAAGCAGATCACACTCAGTGTTTACATTGCGCTTAGTTCAAGCTCCCCTGAACAGCAGTGGAGATGAGGTCTTTCAGGAGAAGAATGTTGTAAACATCAGTCAGCTTTCCATGGTGGATTTGGCCGGCAGTGAAAGGACTAACAGAACGAAGAATACTGGACAAAGGCTCAGGGAAGCAGGAAACATCAACAATTCATTGATGACACTGAGAACTTGTTTTGAGTTGTT
>WURS02000015.1:1359880-1372789 GCA_011762765.2 Rhinocypha anisoptera | reverse complement strand
TGTGCGATGGGTGAGAGGTCGAAGAGTGGAGGAAATGATGGGGAGGGGAAGGAGAGGAGGGAGAGCGAGTGGGGGAGGAAATCTAGGGAGGATTTCTTCGGTATTTCTGTCTTCGGCAGATTGGTTATGGATGTGGCCAGGTCAAAACAAAAAAGGAAACCCCTTGTTTTTAGCTCGCTTCATTCAGGACTCGTTTTAATATTCGGCTAAATTAATTTATCTCTGGCACCCTGTGGCATAATGCCATTCCATATGGGCAAGGGATATAAATGTCCCGCCATCTTTTAGTTTCTCTTCGCAGCTACCGAATATCCTTCTGATGATTCCCAACATTTTTTGTTTAATTGGTCACATATTTCTCGCGCTTGATTTCCCCATAATATGGCCGAAGTAATCGTTATGCCTACGTTCTCGATCGAGTTTAACCTTTCTCTTTCCGCTCCAGAAATAATATAAACGTTCGCGAAGGTATCTTTCCTATTCAAGAAAATCATGACTATACACACATTTCTTTCGTTTTGGAGAGCAACTGGGGTTACTGCCAACACTATCAGAGATAACGTTGCTGTTCACCATCCGTTGTTCACGGCCGCCGAGGGACTCTCTTATCTCACGTGACGTTTCATTTTAACCCTAAGGATTCTAGCTTTGCATGTGACTAGATATCAGAGGTGCCTGCAGATATTTTGAATTCCTGAAAAACTGCTCCCTCCTGAAAATTACATATATTGTCTGGATACGATCATATCGCGAATGAAGAGTTTTAATTGGGCCTCGCATGATCTACCTTTAAGACATTGGTTTATTATCAATTGATATTGTATTCTACTATATGGTTGAGTACTTTGCATGACATGCAGAGAAATGTGGCCTCTGGTTACTCGTCTCCTCCCTGTCACCGCTTTTAAATATCCAATGTGATGTTCGCTCTTTTCCAATCTTAAGGCATCGAACGGTCAAACAAGGATTTCTTAAATATCACCTCGACGTTGATATTTCCGAGGCCATAATTTTATATACTCCAGCGGAATATCTCTCTCTAATTCGGAATATCTATTCCGTTTGATTTTTTCAAATATATTTCTATACCACTGCGCGGATTGACAATTTCGGACAATGGTCTCTAGATCGTAAAAGGTTGATTAATTTCTATCGATTGCTGAGACTTGTCAGTGTTCCGTGAATGAGTCCTTGAAGAATGTATTAAGTACATAAGTTGTTTTTTTATAAACTGTCATTGACCTTATAGCCCTTATCATCCGTAAGTGTTATGCGTGTTGGAGTCCTTGAACCTCTGACGTTTGACTAAAAAAACTATCATCTTTTGTAGCGGCACTAAAGATTTTCTTCTTCGAAGTTCGCGTGCACTTGTGGCAAAATTTTCTTCGAAAAAGTCTTCAAAGCTTTGTAAATGTTAATAGTTGCAATAAAGTTATTGCTGGAGCAGTTTTTACGGGAATTTTTCATCTCTAACATAACCTCTGACGCTTTAGGGCCCTTTCTCTTGCACTTCGTACCACCTAGGCTAACTCTGTCACTTGTAATGTACTGCGAACATATTTATCAGCCTAGGATCATAAACCGTCCAAGAAACGATTCCATATACTCTCTATAACCTTGTTTTTTTCTGATATTTTAAAAATTTGAATCGATTCAATCACTACTTTTTAGGTTTCCATAATCAACCTCTCTAAGTATGTAAACCTTTGTCTTATGTTTTGATTTCCTCTCAACGTGAACACTAACTCTTACTATTCCATGGCCATTTACCTTCTTCGATACCCACGGGCACTTAAGACGAATCCGGAACACATTTTGCTGGCAGCTCGAGACTATTCGCCTCCCTTTTCGGTATTCTCACTAATTCGTGAACATGTAAAGGCTGGACTCGCGAAATTCTTTATCTTTACCCAGTGCCGTAAAGATATATGTGCTCGCGTGAATGTTGAATCATATATCTATTGTTAAGTTCTATTACTTTTTTTTATCCAATCTCTCGAATTTCTAGATAAAAGAATCTTTCGCGCCAGATGGTCTGTATAAACCACATCCACGCATATACGAGTATCTAATACTTCAAGAAAACTTCCAAATACAAATCCGTTGTAGTTTATAGTGGCGATGTGGAGTCAAGAATAGAGGACTAGGGGGCCTATTGAAGGGTTCAAATTTGGGATAAATGCGTTTTGAATGAGTAGTAAAGTTAAAATAAATGAGCAATATGAGTGAAAGAGCAGCTTGGGTACGTTTATTAAAAGTGCTATTTAACATTCCGTGATGCTAGCATTAGTATGAGATGAGTTCTACGGTGTAAATTGAAACCAAGTGTTAATTTTAGTGTTGATGGTCATTAATTATTTTAGATCTATTCCGATAAGTATGCTAAATTTAGATGTTTAGGAATATGCTTTCATTAAAAAACCTCAGCACTCGTAAGCAGATACGACAAATTAACTCTGCCCCTTAACTACTGCGAGTTTCAGAAATCGTCAGAAAATATTGAATTACGCAATGCCTTAACAATTTTTAGGCCTGATGATATAAAAAAAAACATTTGTGCAGTTGTAAATCTTAGATTCTTTGTGACCATGTTGAAGTCTTTTGCATAGGTGTTTCACGTGCACGCCTCGGAGCTCTTTGTCTTTGAAATAAAAAAGGTCAAGAGACACGCCTCTTTCAAGAATTATTTCACTTTACCTGACAAAAAGTAACATCAGATTCTAAAACATGAAGCGTGACCTCTCGGCTTTTAAGTAAAGGAAAATCCCATGGCCTATACAAATTGTCGTGGAAAAACTCTTATGTCGATTTTCGGTCAACAAGGTTACCATCAATTGAGAGAAACGAGTGAAAATGCATGACAATAGACGGGATCAGTGACGAAGCACTGTTCATGGTCGAGTGCATACTGTCTTCCATTCACGAACATTTTTCACCCACTCTTCTCCCAGCAGATGGTCACCACGTTGACTGAAATATCGATATAGGAGTCTTTTCACAACAATTTATGTTAGCCATGGGATTTTCCTTAATTTAAGCAAATCCCACGTCTGGAGAATGTTGGGGATGGCTGAGAGTCACACTTTTATCAGCCGAAGCATTGCCTCGCTGTGGGACCGTTTCGTTATCGTACAAAAGGAACCGATCGGTGCACACACGCCATACCTCAACGCCGCTTTCATAAAGATGCTTCAATTGGGTGCTTGAGTTTTATGCTAAGAAAATTCCAATCTCTGAAATTGTGGTGGTTGGAATTATGGTTAAAAACTACACCCGATGCATTGGTTAGAAAATTATTTGTTATTAATGAAGTATTTCGTTTGTATCATAATGAAGGATTTCCTATAAAGAATGATTACATCTCTTTCATAGCTCAATTAAGTTATTGTTATTGCAATCAGAATTTTACATATCAATCAGAAATTTCATAAAATCAATCATGACGTTTACGTCGATCTAACTCACGATAACCTCCCAAGTGATAATGACGCAGTTAAAAAATTGAAAACACCATCTCCGATGTTTGCATTTTAAACTTAACCCTTTGAAACGTTTTTTTAAGCCTCATGCGGAAAGCTACTATGTAACTCGTCGGCATCTTTTATTTAAAATTCGTCGATAAACTCTCTCTCTCTCTCCGGTCGAACTTTTGGAATATGAAACTCCACCGTGAAGCTGGAGGACGCATGAAATATTTAATTCCTCCCCTACCCCCTTCTTCCGTCTCCTCCAAACCCCCCCCCCCTCTCAACCCATCACGACAACCCGGTCCCACTTTCTGGGAATTAAAGCCTCCTTCCCACTGATCGATTCGCACGGAAACTAGTCGTCCGACCGCAACTACGAGAGTGTGTGTTCTCCGTCGAGACGTTGACGGGCGAAGGGGCCTTGCTGAAGTGGTCACCTCCTCTCCCTCATCCCGAGGTACTCGACCTGCATCGGAATGAGCGGTCGTTTTAGCCACATCCCCCCCCCCCCCTCCCCCCTCCGTCGCCATCGAAAGCAGCACTCCCTGGCGGTTGGATTGGATTATCGCGAATCGTTAAAAAGGCAGTCAAGTTCACCGTCTTTTCGCGGTTCACCTCGCGCAATTTTCCCCGTCGACGTTCACCCATCCCCTCCCCCACACATTCCCAGTCCTCACCCTCGAAGTCTTTTGATCCTTCGAAGGAGTAGGAAGTAATCCATCGATGTCATCAGATCGACCTTCGAGTGAAATTTTACGTGGCTCAGTTATTCAGCATTGAATGAATACCTATTTGGTTTTTAAATTGATCAGCCTATTCAGCAGACTCGACGAGGTCTACGCCAAGCTAAAATGATGCCATTTATTTAAAAATTGGTTCACGTACTCCTCTTCGAAGAATGGTTCGAATAAATTCTTGGATTCTGGGATGCATAAGTACAATCTTCGTTTCATTTTATCTGGAATGATTATTCTGCGTGTTACGTTCTTTTATCTAGTCGGCTCATGAAAACCTCCAACGTATTGGTTCGCGTCGGCGATTAGAAAGGAAATAATTTTTCTTTTACATTCTGAGCGTGAGAAATTAATCTCGTTTCTTTACGGGGTGACATTTATTTTTGTAAATCACCTTCAATCATCACCAATTCCGAAATAGTGTCCACAGTTCGAAAATCCTTTACTACAAAGTCACTGAAGTACAAATAATATAGGATTTTATAATGTACGGTAAAACCTCAGTTTTGATTTATCTGTGGTGAATGACTTTCCTAATGTATCGTGCATAAATAATGGATATAAGGCACAACTAAATATTGTTTAACTGAGTTTTTTTTATGTGTACATGCCGAAATAAGGAATTATAGTGACTTGAAATCATACGCAAATGTTTATCTGATCTCTGATAAACATTACAATCAGGGTATTGAGCGAAGATGAGACTAATCAGCGCATGGGAGGAGGGATTACGCCGCGATCCCATTCGAGCTACGCGCGACCCTTTACACCTTTGCCCTCCATCACATTTCTCCCTCGGCTGAGCCATAGAGTGCTGAGCCCATACTAAAGCTATCCATTGCTTTGAATACATTTTCCCCAACGCTTTTAAAGGGAGTAAAATCTAATTTTTTTATTTTGCCCACACTAATATCTGTCCCTCGAATATGGTGTAATGTCAGAGGTAGTGAAAGGCATGCTTTTTGCCATGTTGCATTCATCAAATAGCAGATACATTCTATTATTTTGTCAAAATATTTAATTAATTTATTTTAACCAATTAATTCAGTCATAGTATGTAGTGGTGATTCGTCTACAAAAGATACTCTCGACTGTAGTACTGGAAAATCACTATCGTGGTGGAAGCTATTTTGCTCTTTCACAGTGCTTCAGGAGAGTCTCAGCATGACGAATTCAGCATTGGGAAATAGGTTGACAACTGTCGATGAAGAGTCATTTTTCATAACCGTGTAACCCAAAAATAAGATAATGAGTGAAAATTGTAATCAATGGTTTTTGAGTGGTTACACATGATTTCGGAAGATTTTAATAACTTAATTTAACGTAAAAATAAGTGATTCATAATAGTGAAATCGGACAAAATATTTGTTTGGCCAATCGATGTACCTGTTTAAATCAGGGCAGTCAAATTATGTTGTGAGAAATTTGCAGTAAAAATATTGTCTCAAGATAGACTAGAATAAAAATTAGAGCTCTAAGGACTCCATTCACGTTGAACTTAAATTAGTTTTGGTAGAGTGCTCTTAAAATCCTCTGTAAGTAAAATTAAATTCTCGCATAATCAGTGGAATCATGAGATCAGACATGTGTAATGTTTCCTCTATTAAACCACATTACTCAAAAGCATTATAAAAATAGTCGCAAAATTGACTGTACCTTTACTATTAGACGACTCCTAGGAAATTTCGGTAGGGGGAGAACTCGCTATAATTCGCCGTGAGACAGCTCCAGCGATGATTTTCGAAAATACATTTCACACGAACCCTAGTCGGTGGCAGCAGTCCGTGTGCAGCCCTGACTCTGTAAAGTATTCCTTTCCTATTCCTTCCTTTCTTCACTTCACCCCCCTCCCCCCCGTGCAGATCCGTGCTCCGAAGACGAAGGAGGATTTGGAAGAGGAGGATGCGGCGATCGATGCCGCCGAGGACAGGCAGAAGAGGAGGGAGGACAGGACGAGGGCGAGGGCGCTGGTGTCGGACGCGACGCAGTACTCCGCGGCGGACGTCGGACCCACGGAAGGATCCGGGTCCAAGCAAGGGAACGGGAAGAAAGGGAACGTTGGCGGCGCGGAGGAGAAGGGAGGGAAAGGGAAGAAGGGCAAGAAGTAATAATAGGAGTGGCAGTAATTCTACGGATCGAGAATGTCCGTCTGCCATTCCGCATTCCCCAGTCATCGTCTTCCGTCTTGTGTATTAGTAAACAATAAACTAACGTGGCAGTTGCAAATTCACATGCATTGCTATCAACATAATGTGTATAATTCAAAACTCTTTCTGTCCTTATTTCTGTCTGAAAACTAATCCTCTTCTAACCATGGTGAAACTGGAATCATCGGGGAAAATAGTGTTACTCATGCACCTTCTTTCATTATTGAATAAGTAATTTGCCAGTCAGAATACCATATTTACTATTTTTGGTTTCATTACGGCAAATATTACTGAATATAAATTTATTAAATCACATATTACACCTATTTAATTATGACTCTTAACGTTGGTTTAGGTTCGCCGATATGTATTGAAATAACAGCGAAAACCGAAATGTTCATGAAGAGTATTTCTTCATGTTAGTGGACTTTTAGTCCATTGATGTAACAGTGTGCCTAACAGTTCCATATCAGTAAATTTAATAAAATTCATAGCAAAAAGGGAAAAGAAGAGGCATTCCATCTTTAACACTAACCTTATATTTTTAAAAATCAACTTCTATGAGAAAATAATCTTTCAGAGACTATGTATATTTTTTAAACAACTATCGAGTAATATTTTCTTCCTTAATTTAAAAAAAGTATATTTAGTTGTAAGGTAGTTACTACGAATCCTTGGAAATCTATAGTTTAGCTTTGCAAGATTGATTCTGCCGAATGGTGGACGCAGATGCCGGATGCGCAGGAACAGAATACTTCAGGCCTGTTGGTCTTACAAATATTAAGGGAATTTTAAGCTTTACAAAAAATGCCATATGTATCAATAACCCATAATTCTTCCATTGCTGAACCAACTATAACTAAGCATTTAAATGAGTCAACGGATACTGCGTAGGCTGTTTTAAACTCCCGCTACTTAGTATGCGTCAATAAACGAAGAAATCGGTATGGCGGAAAGCGTAGGTCACTCGTAGCCCTCGTAGCTGGAATGAGCTGTGGAGAACGGTGTGCAGTATGTGCTGACGAGGACGGGTCATGTCACATTATCTACACGTAGTTTTTTAAAAGAATGTTCCTCGAAATGCTGTTTTACTGTGGGAGTATTCGTAGGCGTTTATTCGTTAATCCCACTTTTTAAAAAATAAACATGGGTTTAGTGAACCCGTTTTGACGTTTTCGTTAAGGTAAGGGGATGTGTCTCTGTGAATTATTTTAGGAGATAATTTAATGTGTTTCATTTCTGTCGCCGTGACAGTTTTTATACTTTTGATGAATCATTAGTTCCATAAAAAATATGTATTAGCGATTGTAGCTTTACTTCACTTTGTGGTTAATGTTCGTGTGGACATTGGTAATTCGAGCAGTCTGTTTACTTAAATCCCAGATGAGGTTCAATAAGCAAGAGTTGATTACGCTTGCAGTGCAGCCTTCACAGAAATTCGACAAAGAAGGAATACTTTTTCTTCGAGAAAGACAGGAAGGTTTCTTTAGGAGAACCGAAAGTAAGTACTATACTACTGGTTGTTTTTGAGTAAAAAATATGTTTTTTGAATGTGATAAATATTCAATTGCCAATTAATGGGTACATGGGGAGACATAGTCAAACACATCGATTAATCATTTAGTCAAATGTGAAAATTAATGTGTATGAGAATTAATATCAATGTCTTTTTTCCGGAACGCTCATTTCTTAATGACATCGTCTTAAAGCATGAGCATAAAGACTTCGATACCGCATTATTATTTACTGCTTGTTCCTGCATGTTTATGTTAATATGTAAAGCTTTGCAAATGCAGTATATGTTTATTTATAAGTATTCTTAGAATACGCATGACAGCCATGCATACATTCAGAAGTCTTGTTTGTGTACTCTTGTAAATTAAGCGGTAAAGAACATATTGGGACCGAATTTATGCACTGTAATGTAGTATCAGTCGTTATTCGTTGCCATTACTGTGTGAGATGTAACTTTTTAAGAACTTTTCAATTGAACCTGTTCTCTAGCTTCCGTAGATAATTCCAAGTCTAATGTGAAATTTGCTACAAAATATTGTTTCTTCTGGTGAAAATTGTATATATACGTATGTTATCATCTTGTCGTATTAATCATTTGTAATACTATACACATAAATAAAGACACCCGCTTGGATTTTGACAGTCCATTCCCATGTAGGATGTTTCCGTATTAATAAACAAATCACACAAATATACCTTTTTCCATACATTACAATACAATTGAAAACTTTCCTCTGTCAAGGGTAATTTTAAAACTGGACCATTCACTATCCCTTGCTAAAAAGCAACAGTACTATATAACCTTTTTAAAACCAAAATGTTAGAAACGTTGCTTAATTAAGTGATTTCATGTTTTATTTATCGTCTTTTATAATTTATTTGTTAATTCTTTCCTTTTAAACTTATTGAATAAATTTAACTAGCTTCTGTGAATGGTTTTTTGTTTTTCCTTCACAAAGTTTATGCTGGCCCAGATTGTCTGACAGTCATTGTAATGTTGATTCATCTCTCTTTATTTCATTAATTAACATGATTTTATTCACATTTGGTTCAGTATCTGCAAAACAATGGAGTTTTATTACTTGAGAAAAGCATTAGTGCCAACTGTGCTGTTCCATAGAAAATGCCTTAAGTGTGGTTGGTCTCCATTCAGTGTGTGATCATTATCATCGGCAATGAAGGTATATTCTCTGGAAGAGCAAAGTTTGCTGTAAAATTATTATTACAACACCCCTTATTACATGGCTGAATATTTTGTCCAAGGTACTGTTAACTGGAACAGGAACTGACCAGTTCAACAAAACGATAATTTAATTGCTCTGTGGTATTTAAAAGGCATAATTATTATAAAAATATGTATCCATCTTCATGGACTGCTTTATTTTAGGATAGTTATTTTTACAAGTTACCCCAGGTTTGGCACAATGGAGTGGAATCTTACCTTAATATTTTTGTGCTTGGCAATACATTCTACAGTCATATTAAATTGGTCCATTTCATTTCAAAGTTCAAGCTCAAAAACTACGCTACTTTTAAATTCAGCCATTTTCAAGGGATTCCTTCTCCAATCACAGATTAAAAGTCCAAAAAGATTCACAAAATTATTTTTTTCTCGTGTCAATAACATCCATTTTTATGAAAACTTGGGAGTTTGGTAAATTTGTCATAAAACTTTGTCAGTCACCTAAGCTTGTGACAAAACTTGGGAATATAAATGTCTTGAACAAAGAGTTGAGGATATTCTTTAAAAGTGGGTACCATGACAAATTAAAAGTGTAATATTTAAAAGTCTATGTGCACTTGGTAATTGGCAACACTTACACATTTCTGTCAAAATTATCTGGCCAGTCATAAATTGTGTCCCTAATCATTAATTGATGTACTGATGGGAAAGAATGCAAAAGAAAACAAATCCTCGAATTTTAAAATACTGAATTCAGGCAACAAATTCAAATGCTTATCTGATTCTGCAGTTTGCTCTTTTATATTATCTCTTACCACTTGACTATTGTGTCTTTTGATATTTATGGATCAAAATGTGTGCTTTCAAATGTTAGAAGTTTCTGTGTGATGTGTGGCAAAGGAATAATGTAAAATTACAGTAATTCTTTGGTATTGATTATCAAATGTGATCTAGGAATTGGGTTTTTCAAGGTACATTTAAGCACCTAAATACATTTTTAAAATACACAGACTTTTTCCTGGAATGTCTCCAATATAAGATTTGTATTCTTTATGCCATCAATGCTAGGTTCTAATTTCTTAACAAACTTTGTCTTCTCTTTAATGTTCAGTATTTGTTAAATGTTTAGTCATTAGTATAAATTCTTTGTTACAAATTGTTCTTTTAGTGGGTAAATACATTTCCACCCACTTACACTTTTTGTACAGATGTGATTTAATGAGGATTGATTTATAATCATTGCTTCTTTGAACTTTATCATCTGTTAGTGTGGATTTCTGTTATCATATCACCCAATTACCTTCATACATCCAATACTGTTCAAAGGTACATACCTGACATTTATTATTTATTGCTTGTTACATTTTAAATGAAGAATTTTAAGTCATCTCCTATGTGATGATTTCCTGTGGTATTTTTATGTAAGAATATTGTGAAGTTGTATAAGATTAATTATGTAAGGAAAACCAAGCAATTTTATTCCTTTTGTATGAGCTTTTGTAAGCATTTTATCATACAGTGGGTATATTATTTTTAAAATTATAATTGTATCTTTAGCATTATATTCACTTATATTTTAACTACACTTACAAATTTCTGAAGCTGTGTATGTCATTAGCCATCAAGGGTAATTGGAATTTGGCAGCCTATTATCATTGAGGTCTAATGTTCATATATGTCTTTACCATAATTTTTTCTTCATTACTTACTTATATTCTAAATGGTATTCCTGAATTGCTCAATGCAAGATCAATTCTTCCCATGTTCTTGATAATCATGGTGAGAATGTAATAGTTCTATTTTTTGTTGTTTTTACCTACATAATCTATCCTAGAGGCAACTTCTGTTTTTATTTCACATATGTGAATATGTTATAAAATCAATTGGAAGTTGGAGGTAACTTTTTATTTTGTCTTGAGATGGTCATGTTTTAATTATTAAATGTCCTGTGGTAGACAATGAAAAAGTAATTGATACAAGAGCACCAGCATTTATGATGACCAAAATTTAATGAAAATTCTATGATAAAATATTTATTGAAATTCAGTACAAAAAATTATCACTCTCACATTAACACCAACATATTATAATATATTTTAATATATATAATATATTTTGTATTGAAAGATAAATTCATGTCAAATATTTATTGTCTGTGATTATTACAGAAACAGTGGGGATAGGAAGCACTGTTTTGGAAGGTAAAAGAATTTCTGAATAAGGAAAGGAAAAATGAACATTTTAAGGATTAATACAGAGAAGCTCTGGAGAGAATCAAAAGAGATTCAGGAGTGATGGAAAAAATATGTGGATTAAATCTGGGGTAAGAAAATTAGACCTCTGCATTTGAACTTAGAAAGGGAAAGCAAAGTGAATGAAAAGGACATAGGTTCAGGTATTCTAGGCAGAAAAATAGGAGAATTGAGTAAAATGGAGTCTGAGATGGCGGTAGGGGTAAATTACATTCATGTACTGCTAAGGATCTTAAGAAAATGTGGGTGATGTGAATTTTATGGTTTCATAAAAAGTATTAATTAAGGTGTTTGGTCAAAAGACTGTAATGTTGAGATCATTTAGATACTGAAAAAGAGAAATGCAACAGTATTTGAATAATTTAGAATATTAGGTTTAACTTTACATAGCTTGGGTAGTACAAAGAACTGCCAAAACAATGCTGTGTGTAGGACAAATCCTCCACCTCCAGTGAAGATCAGTCAAGCTTCAGGAGATATTGACTCACACATGATACATTGTGGTATTGAAAATATTAATGGAAAATAACCTAGAATAGATACATTTGCATATTTAGTTGATTTCGAGAAGCCATGATAGAGTGGGAAAAACACTAGAGATTATGAATGGGGACCTTTGAGTAGTATGTTATTTTTTGTGTATAGGGTGCATCGTTGGCTATGACCATACTGCACTTCTTCAAGCATAGAAAAAACTCTATTGCACAAGCAACACCCAAGGTGAGACTTGAACCTGTGACCTTTGGGATAGCTGACTACCCCTAGGCTAACCCAGCCGGTGGGGTCTGGAGAGATTGATTGGAGCTAAGAAATCTATATATGTGTTATAGAGCATGATTAAGGGGATAGGATGGAGTATCAGATTATTTAAGGTGAATCTGTCCTTGGAGACAGGTTTCAATTTTACTTCTCCCTCCCATGTTGTTCGGTCCTGTGCTGCCTCCCTTCTGGCTGTTCATATTATGTCCTTCCCATTTTCATGTCAGTCATAAAATTGTTCTCTCTCTCCCCCCATCAACCTTGCCCCCCATTAATCTTTTCATCCAACAGTCATTTCTTGGTTTGTGTACTATCCTGTTCTTCTTGCTTATGCTCGCATAATGATTCTTCTTTCATTTAATCTCTTCTCTCATTTTGTCATTTTTTACTTTTTCAGTTGACAATATTCCTTTCCATTCTTTTCCATAGCCACATTTAAAGTTCTTTCAAGTATTTCTCCTTTCTCCTGATTGCTCATGTTTCCACTCCATAGGCATCACTACACTTGAAATAAAATGTTTTGTAATCTTTCTTGCGATTCTACATTAATTTTCTTGGTAGTTACTAGCTGTTTTAAAGTACTGAAGGCTGTTTTTCCATGGGCGATTGTACTTCTTATTTCCTTGAAAGAAACCTTGCCTCAAGTCCTCGGTAGGCAGTGAGTTATTGCAGTCCAATTTGTGTGTTTGATCCAGCTCTGGCTGTTCAGCCAGTCTGTGTTTTAGTTGTTACTAAATATTCACATCTTGTGAGGGTTATGGAATGAAAATATATTACAAGAAAAACGTGTGGTACTGAGGAAATGGAAGATCATAGTAAAACATAAGAATAGGAGAGGGCAAATTGTACTAT
>WURS02000015.1:1310479-1324626 GCA_011762765.2 Rhinocypha anisoptera | reverse complement strand
GGATTTGACCAAAATCCCTCGAGGCAATAAAATCACATAACTTTCTGTGGCCGAGAATTAACATATATTATATATATATATACACATATATATATATACATATACACACATATATATATACATATACACACACACACATATATATATATACACATACACATGAAGAAAAGCTCAGTGGAGTGATGTATAAGTATCTAAGACGGCACAAAAAGTACACAGAAACACAGAAAAAGAGAACTCACATTTTCTTCTTGTTCGGAAGCTTTTGGGCCGTATCGGCCCTTCCTCAACCGCTTGAGAAAATCTTCTGTCCACTCTCTGTCATCGTCTGCTCAAGTTCTCTCAAACTGATGAAGGGGTGAGGTAGCCCCGAAATATTTATCCGTTATGTGAGTCTTTCTTTTTATTTGTTCCTGTGTGTGAATGTGTATAAGTATGTGCGTATATGTGTATAAGTATGTGCGTATGTTCATGTTTACTGGTCGTCAGAGTTTGTCTGAACTATACACATACATACACACACACACACACACTTGAAGGAAAGCTCAGTTGAACAACATATATGGTGTTAGATGGTACAGATAGTACATGAATAACACTGAAAAAGACACATTTTTTCTCATGGGAGCTGCCTCTTGTGTTTTTCATATACTATCTGTGACGTCTAACACCACATATATATATCTATATCTTTACATGTATATGTGTGTGTGGTAATTTTCCAATTTCTGCTTGCTTTGTCTATTTGTATTTAACCCTACTGCATGCAATTTTATTAAGTAGTTCTAATGGCCTTCTCCCTGTAGAAACTTATTTTATTTTGTGTGAATCTGGTTGTCATAATTTTAAACATTCTTATCATGATTCAGAGCTATAATATGTTCTTTTACTTGTGTTATTACTCATTGCCTTTAATTTGAGGTACAGGAAACATGACTGATAAGCTTTCTGGTTACAGTATTAACAAGGAAACAAGTTTTAGTACTTCTAGTAATTGTCTCTGGGTTGTATTTTCAACTCTAATAATCTATTCAGCTCTCATATTTATCATGAAGCTGTTTATTTTATGTTTTACATATAAATTTAGGAATTTTCACCAAATAAACTAGTGGACACCCTTTAAAAAATAATTTCTTTCACTTTTACACAAAATAGCCAACATCACTTAAGTGTGATCATAATTTGCTAAAAAAATATAGTCTACCCCTTACATCGTATTAATATGAACATAAACTATTGATTATGACATTGCTTTTTTCATAATTTACCTGCCACAAATTTTATTCCCTTTCTAAAATTTGTCATGCCTAGATCAGTATCTTTTCTGCATTCACTCTTTTTCATGTTAATTCAAAATACTGTTACTTAAATATTTCTCAAGTTAATATAATACACAATTCTCTCTATGCTGAAATTTAGTACTGAAAGATTTGACTTAAGTAGTTCTCCAATCAAATACTGGCATTGTGGAGTATTAGGTGTCATGTTATCATATACGTGAACTGAACTAAATCATCATATTGATTTGCAACTAAATCTTATGGACACTGAAAGTACACATTGGATTTGATAAATTTAATGTAATACATAGTTAAAGAATCCCCTTTTGTAATGAAAAAATTAAACCTAAAAAATCAAAACTGTTTATAGTCCAAATTTATTTTAGTGTCTCTCTCGATCTACTAGTGTTGTCTGCTTTTCAATCTTATGTTACTTACAGGCTCTGTATGATGTATTCATTTAAATTTTTTATTCTGCTGTGATGTACTAAGCTTATTAAAACTGTTCACTGTCAGTTAGTTTATTTGTTCGTAATGGAAGGTATGGCTTCAGTTTTATTTATTTTGCCATGATTCCGGTTTTTATTTTTTTTGCATAATCATCAAAGCTTACTAAAAGGCAATTATTACACTAATAGTCAATTTTTAGTAGATTTGTGACAATATTTTTTAAGTTCAGTTCAGTACCAAGTGAATGGTAAAATTTGCTTGCTTGACATTTGTTAGCATATGTAGTCTTCCATTTCCACGTGCTTTGTTTTTTTTAATCTTAAGGGAAGAGGGTATCTTTTACTATTCCATGTCCGTGTGTATCCTTATGCTCATTTTTCTTCTGATTCTCATATGGTTCCTTACTCTTTGTTTTCTTTCCTGTTTCTATAGCATTTGAATTATTATTGGTGCTGGTTGCTGCCTGGGTTAATGGTTACAATTTAAACAATTGTGGGTTGTGTGAAATTATATTGGGATAATATTGTATATCATATAAAGATTTTTTGGGGTTGATGGTAAAAAAAGTTAGCTACTAATGCTGCCGCAGGTATGGAGGCAGTTGTGCTCATATATGTTCATTTGAGTTTTGAGATTTCCTTTGCGTCATATTTGTTCGGCAGTAATCACTCTCTTCTCCACCCTACTCTTTCAGGAGATGTTTGCCGATCTAGGGGGGGCCGTGAGTACCACGAATGTGTTGGGAAGGGATGGCAGAAGAGAGTTTGATTATTAACACATTATATATGTAGAGTAACCAGATTAATATTGGGGTATCATACTTAGGAATGATACTTTTCCAAAATAACTCTATATCATCAGTCTGGCTGTTGTTGTTTGGACGTGTTGTTTTTGAACTCATTTGTTTGACTTTCAAAGCCTGTGGTTTTGTGAGAAGGCATGCTGCCATCAGCAATAAATTGTGTGTGCTTAGCTTGAAATATTTAAAAAAATTGAAAACAGTCCACAGCATTTGTGTAAAAATCTTGCACCTAATGTTGACAACTGTTTGGGGTTATTTTAATGATTTCATTAATATATTTCTCTTTTTCTACACTTTGGGGGTACTGGATAACCCAGTTTTGGTAAATTTCAGATGGACGTTGTGGTGGATATAAGGTCACTCATTTTTTTCTGCTGCACACCTTGCAGAGGTTACTTTTGTTCCTTGTACCACCAACAACATGGTTGTTTGGATAATCAATTTTTTATCAAGCCCAAATGGGAAAGTGTACATGTACATTGAATTTATATTCTCGGAGCAAGATCATTTTATTTAAGTACAATATCAACTCATATGGGTATCAGTCAACATTAAAATATTCAGTCGTTGGTTGTAGTTATACTGGTACAGTCAGAACATCACAAATCATTCTTTTTCAATAAGATAATTTCTAATGATCCACCCAACCATTACAGAACACACAAATTTTGTAAAGCTCTTCTCTATTTTTCAGTAACTCAATCTCAAAAAGAGTTGCAATATATTCTTCCATTAAATTTCCTGTTTTTCCTTTTACAAACACAAAAATTGGTGGTTTTTTGCTGGTTGCCCTGGAGGATCCAATCATGTCTCTAGTCGAGTTCAAGGACAAAATTAGTCTAAATTAAATGCATAGTTTACAGACTTTAAAATGATAATTGTAATTCTTAGGTGACAGTGAAGGGTTTTTCCATTTTATTTAAAGCCTCAATGTAGCTATGACCTTAGTATGATAATTATCACATACTATTATTTCAGTTATTATTATTAGTGATTTGACTATTTTCTGTGTCTTGCAGATTATTGTATGAGATTTTTACATATCTGATAATGGCAAAGAGTACAGGAACTGCTGCATGACATCACTAATATTGATGAATAAAAGGGAGAGCTATGGATGTTGATTCAAATGAATTTGATAGGATTAGGACAAATGTGGAGGACTTATCTATCTTTGGATTTTAGACGTGAGGACAATAAATTTTATAATGTGAGATGGAGCATGCATTATGCTTTTACTTTGTTGACCTCACATACCATATCACATGTTTAGGCACATCCTAGTTTAATTTACTGATAATTTGGACTCCTTATCTTGATTTAGTCCTGCTACTATACTGGATGTATTAAATTTATTTATATTTTATTTATAATGCAAAAAATATTGGCTCATATTTTAGTCAAGTTAAGTAATAAAATGTAACACTTTTGGCAACTGGACATAGTTTTTGCTATAAACTGATTATTTTCAAGATTTTGGCCTTTGTCATAAGCCATGAGATGATCTACAATATTTCTGGAATTATCATGAAAGCCTTAAAATAAAAGCAGACAAAATTCACTTTTCTTTGTAAGTCATAGTGGAGTAAGAAGCAGTTTTCTTTAGGATCCACATTAGAGTATGAATCTATTTTACTTTAAAGTAGTTCCTTTGGGTTTTAAAAAATGAGTTTTAATGTCTTATAACTGTTGTTATTCATCTATCATTTGGATGATTGAAAGTTTTGACATCAATGGAAACTTTTTTTCTCTGCATTTGGAAAGTAAATGATTATGCTTATCTTAGGAAATGAAAAATGTGTACCTGACAATAGGTGATAAATAATGGCAGATAAAAAAATAAATAAAATATTTTACTATACCTGTAAGTGTGGGAATGTAAATAAAAAAATGAAGTTAACTAATTGATATTAATATATATTTAGATTTGTAAATCAACAAATTCCATGAAAGAGCCTAGGAATTTGTTGTATATACCAAGTGATAGGTGCTGGCACTAAAAGGGGTTATATATGAGAGCTGTAAGGATGTTGGTACTGCTTTATAATCATAAAAAGCTGCTTGTGGCTTGCAAATAGGTTTCCAAGTGAAATAATGGTGAAGAATGCGAGACTCTCAGAGAAAAGTTTGATTAGAGAAAGGATTTCAGGATGCTCCTTAACAAATCCCCTCCATCCTAACTTAGCTTATAGACAAATGCTTCCAAAATTGCATTCAGGCTTAAGTAATTCTGCAGAGGCAGCTTTTGAAAAGGGTTCTAATTCATTTATGCCCCTCCAAGTTTAAGATAATGAAGTTGCTGATATTTTTATAATCTTGTCACTCTCCAAACCTGTGGTTTGAACTTTGGGAGAGGATTAAGCCTGGTACTAAGCTTGATCCTGTAAGGCAATTATGAAATATCTATGCCTTGGTGTCAACAACATTTTGCATCCCATCCATTAGTCAGCATACGCAATAAGATTTGTACAGTGTAAAGAAAGAAAACAGTATAATGGATTAGTATTTCAAACTTCAAACAGTATCCATTCTGGCACTAGTGAGCCATGGTTGTGCTGATTTAATCAGGATTAAAAGTATTGGCTGTAGAAGTATCCCAATATTTTTTATCTAGAAGCTTTTTTGAATGGCTAATAGCTTTTTTTTCTTAGTGGGTATTTTTCAGAAAAGGAGAAATGATTACTACATTTTATTTCATGTGCCTCCAAAGTTGAAATATAATTGTTTTCCATTGCTTACTCATATCAATGCTAATGTGCTAGACCTTGCTTGTTCTATAAAAAAATTATGCAGTTATTAACTTACCTCTCACCTGTACCTTCTTTTGATTATGCAAAAGGTAATGCTTTAGTATTGTCTATGCATTTCTTTCCTCTGAATTACTAAAATATTAACCAATACATTAAATTGAGTTTTGATTTGGATAAATTTATGAAACTTGCCATTTATGTGACATGCTGCCTCTCCACATGGAATTATGAAGTTTTTAATCATTCAAACTTGAAATAAAGTCTTATTTTCCTCTTTCTGGCAAAGCCTGTTCATTTAGTTTCCTTTTTCATCGAATTGGACACACATTTCCTTCATCTTTCATAGATGTGTGTAGTATACTGGTGACAGTTTGTTAACTGAATTAAAACAAATTAGCTTTTGAGGAGGAGATTTTACTGGGATATGCCAGAAATGATGATCAGTTTCAGTATAAGCTAGTAGCTTACTCTGAAATAATTTATTTTCCAACTATTTGCTTACACCTTTGTGATCGGGGTCTTTTTCTGTTATATTTGGTCTTTATATTTCCATACAATTACTGAATTTTCAATTTATGTTAGGATAGTATGTTTGATGCACATTCTTTGATGTGTGCATACTTATAGAGCTACATAACCTTTCTCTTTAAGGTTAACATAAGACTAAGAACTCTTATGTTAAATACTGCATCATAGTTAGTTTTCCTGGTCATAAATTACCATAACTTTTGTATACCTGTGTGCTCTGTCTTAAGACAAGGCCAAAGGAACTTGGCCAATTAACAATCGTTAAGAGATCAAAATTTCAGTTGTATGGTTGCAAACAAAATGGCTTTCTGTAGGCTTCAATTTTCAGTGATAAAGACAAATTTCACATATAGATCACATGGTTTTAAATGTCTATTTACACTACTGTTGTGTACGTAAACCAGAGCAAGTATATTAAAATTGAGTTACCTGCGAAAGAATGTACACCCGAGGATGCTACAGCGAATAACATTCCCAAATTAGGATATTAATAATCCACTGTTGCAAAGTCAAAAACAAACTAGTGGATCTCAAGCAATTTTTTTGGAGGTGCAGGTATCTTTCTGTGAAAATAAAGCTGGCTAACCGATGGATTTCCTTTCCCCAGATTATAAGATCTTCAGGAATTGTAGACCAAAGATAGCACTGGTGAGGTCTACACCAGGGAAATCTCCCATAAACAGTGTAGCAAGGAAATTTGGTGAATGGTGTTGTACCTTAATGGGTAGAATATGGAGAACAATAAACATTTATTCACTCTACAAATCACTCGATATCAGCATGGAAGTAGTTTGCTAATGCAAATTTAGTGGTGAAGAGCACAAAAAGTAAAGAAGTGGTGTGGTATTTAACACATTGTTACACTGGTTAGACCATGTCTCAGAACACACAGTGATTTTGTACCCATCCCGGGAGGATTTGGTGCACAAGTTAAAATACAGAGGAAAGCAGCTCGCATCATTAAAAATGAGATGCAAAGGGTGAACAAAGATTCGCAAAATTACTAGGCGAGAAACAAAGGGAGCCACTTGAAGATAGCAGGAAAGACAGAAACATTTGTAGAATTTCAGGTCTGTGGAGTTTGAAACAGATATGGAGTAGTATTAGCATATATCACATATGAGGAATATCATGGATACGTATGTTATACCACCAGTTATCTCCTGTTATGAATTGCTGAAAGGAACTTTTTATCCTAACTACAATATTTAAAATATTTTTACTGCTATTTTTCCCAATTTGTGGTTCTGTCTGGTCATTTCAAGTTGTTTAGCTATTCAAATCTCAGAAAATTGATTTATGTATTATTGTGGTACCTGGGGATTTATTAAAAGCATTAGCTCATGAGTTTAATTTACCACAGTAGAGAAACATATCTTTAATCACTCCTATAAAATTGAGTTTTTTCATTGAATTGTATGAACTATTGTTGAAAATGAAAATGGAAGATAGTAATATATGGCAATCAATGATAATATGTGGCCTCTAGTTTTTAATATAATAATATTTAAATAATGATATAATAAACCAACATGGAAAACTTTTAAGTTGAGGCAGCTTTCATGATTCCACACTCTAATATGCATCTCATAATTGATTGAGTTGTTGAGTGCTTTGTTAGCTAAAGATGATTAGCATATATTGTGTTATATGTTTGAAATGTGCTTATTTCCCACTAATAAAGTATTATTGTTTTTGTATTGGAGCTAAGGTTTATGGCATATCAGATTTATCATGGAAGAATGAGTAAATTTGTTCATACCACATAATGCTGAGGATGCTCTCTGCAATATTACTTTCTACAATTTGTTAATGAAAACTAATCTGCTGACCTGCCTTTATATTCCTTTCTTCATGCTTCTCTTCAAAACACTTGTTTGTGAGAAGATGGCTTACTTTGTCACGTAACAAAATATTTGCACTAAATGTTCGGTGTTTACTCGTAGAGCATGAAATTTTATATTGTCTTTAGTTTCAGAATTACAAATTCCTGTTATTCTTCTCCATCAGAGTGTATTTCCCTGTGTTGTATTGGTGACATTTTTGGAATAAATGTAACCCCTGCATCCTGTTACTTTGTGCAGTAACTCCTATTTTATTGTGCATGATATTTGTAAGATAGTTTCTTTAGTAAGCAATTAGCTATAAAATGGTTACTTGTGGTTCATTTTTAGCATTCCCTTTTGCACTCTTCATTTCTTTATTACCTTCATTAGTAACATGGTATTGTGTTCAAGCAGAGACTTTCATTTTTGCTGGGAATTTCCTGGGAGTATTTTTTTAGTCTTATTGGAAGGGATATTAACATGCCATGACCTTCAACTTAACTGTATTTATGTATTGCAAATTTACTTTGAATATTTGAGAGTTGCGTGTCCCTTCATAAAGAAAGAAAGAAAGCAGAGAGGTCATCCTCCCGTTTTGCTCCTAGGCATCTCTTTGCCATTTGCATAGAGACCATCTTCTGTTCTTCCCATCCACGCCATCCATGCCCCCGTGCCCCTCGCCCGCACCCCACCCCGTCACCCCCCCTTCCCCCCCCTACCCTCCTCTCCCCTCCCCACCTCCAATCCCATTGGTCGACATCCTGGTGATGGCCTCCCTAGAGTCGGGCGCCCATCTCAGCGAAGCTGGTGGCCAACATGCTGTCAGTAGCTGGAGCGGACCACATCATCACCATGGACCTGCATGCCTCACAGATCCAAGGTTTCTTTGACATCCCTGTGGACAATCTCTATGCTGAGCCAGCTGTGTTGAAGTGGATTAGGGAGAACATTCCAGAGTGGAGGAACTCTATCATTGTCTCTCCAGATGCGGGTGGTGCAAAAAGGTTCCTATGCCATTTTTTTCTATTGTTATGGGAATATAGTACAAGTGTAGTTGCTGCCATACTCTGTAAATTCTGTAACTCTGCAATTCATGAATGTTGGTGATTCTTTGGTGTGGCATGTTATACTAGGTGTTAAAATGTGCATCTTGAATTATTTCTTCTATCATCACATCGACAAAGGTTATCAATCTGGCTGCATCTCTTCTTAAGAAAATCTCTAACCTTTCACCAACTTTCAACCTCTTCACACCCCTGGTATTCCTAATGCTACCATTCTTCATTAATATATCTCTAACAGCACCCTTGGCCCATGCCTATGTTCCTTCACTCCTAGGATTCTCTCCAATGAAGTTTTCACCTAGTATCCTATCTCAATATCTATAATATCACTTTCCATCTTATTGTGAGTATAACATGATACTAAGATTCCTTTTTCTTTAATAAAAAAAAGTCATTTTATCTCAATTTTTGCAATTTGGGATACATTGAGTTATTTATTAAGAGTTAGCAAATAGTATAATTTGGCCTTTCATAGAAACACTTATCAGGGTGTTCTCAGGCTATATTTTTGTGATATACATGCTACTTTTCTAGTAGAATATTTGCAGAATCCTTTGTTATTTTTATTTGGATTCAATGGTCACTCACCAATTAACACTAAATATGTTGTTAAGCATTAAATATTAACTTGATGACCCTCCTTTTCATTCCATAAATCTTGCTGACTATGAAATTTGTTTCATACACATTTGTGTCCCAAGCAGTTAATTAACCTCATCATTTTATTCATGAATCACACCTAAGCTGCTGATTAGTGATATAGTTTTGTGCCTTAGGATGGTGCAGGTGAAATAGCGTGTATGAATGTAAGAATTGCTCTTATTTTTTATTGTAAAAACATTAATTAACCTTAAGAAATTCTATGTTCTTGAAAGACATGTGATGTACGAGTGTAGTTTTGGAGTGTATTACTATTCTCACTCTTGTGTATTGAATACTAGAAAGAGTGATTTAAAGCTTCATGAAGGGATTATCAATACCCAAAGTGGTCTGGAAATATTATTGCCATGAATGGAAACAACCATGTATACCAGTACATTCTAGATTATATAAACTAGTTTAACCCTTTTAGTGCCATGGGCCGATATATCGACTTTTGCTTTTCGCATGAGAAGTGCCTCGGGCTGATATATCGGCTCTGGTATAAACAATTTTAAAATTGTAACAACTAAATATAATTTTTAAACAGTGTAATTTATCACTATCCGTCAGTCTGAATAATTAAGAAAAACTAATAAATATCTAAAAAAGCAATTGTGGTTTTTACATACATAATTTTTTCTTAACATTAATAATTTCTTGGAATCCCTGAGGCACTTTTCGTCAGGTACACCTAAATATTGGTGGCACTAATTTCAATTTCATTTTGAAGAAAAATGAAATTGAGATTAAGTAAAAATTACCTTGAAGGAATTTTGCCAACCCTAAATATCATTTAGATCGTATGTTTAGTATATAAATTTTACCTTCATTATTTCATTGCAAATTACTCATTACTTACAGAGTCACATCAATTGCTGACCGTTTAAATGTTGAGTTCGCTCTTATACACAAAGAACGGAAGAAAGCTAATGAAGTTGCAGCAATGGTGCTAGTAGGTGATGTAAAGGACAGGATTGCTATCCTCGTTGATGACATGGCAGATACTTGTGGTACCATCTGTCATGCTGCAGAGAAGTAATTGCTTTTATTATTTTTTGAAGATTGTGCTTGAATTAATTTTTATAATATAGTGCCAATGGTAATTGGTTGAATATTGAGTAATATTGATGTCTTTATTGCCAGACTCTTAGAAGCAGGAGCCACCAAGGTGTATGCTATATTGACCCATGGAATCTTCTCAGGCCCTGCCATCTCTCGTATCAATAATGCTTGTTTTGAGGCAGTTGTTGTGACCAACACAATTCCTCAAGAGCAACATATGAAAGACTGTCCTAGAATCCAGGTAAGGGTGTTGATAGTTAGATAATCTTTTAGTGTAACAGTAAAGGCAACATTATCAAGGCACGATTTTTAGTACTTAATGCTTTAAGAGTTTGTGAAAAAATTAATACTTCATGGTTGTTTAGAGTAGAAGAAAGGGTATTTGTATTCCTTAAACCATTTAGAATATGATTTAAGTAATTTTTGCAGATATTATTCTTGCATGTTCTCGGAAGTCTTTTTATTATTGAGGTATCATGATGTATTGTAGAAGAAATGTCCAATTTTTCTGTCTGCTGAATTTCAAAACAATTTATTTATGAGAATGTGCAATGAACTCTTAATGTGAAAGAATCTTCATTGTAAATGTTGCTGTTTGAATCAACTTGTTTATATTAACTTAACAAAAAAGAATCCAATTAAGTCGGATCAGTTCATGATGCATAGAATTTTTTTATTTTGCTTCTGTTAACCAAAGTAATATTGAATATGTGTTAAAACATTGATAAGATTGATTGTTAAAACTTTACTAAATCAATTGTTTCAACAACAAGGGAATGAATATTTCATCAATGTCCATTCATATTGTTTCCCTATTGATTTTTTTTAATACCTCAGTTGGTCCCTATAATTTCATTTCACTATGTTCATAGGCAATTTTTAAGTTAATAAAAATATTTTTCTGCTTATAAGATGCACTCTAATTTTGGTCAGTTGTTCAGGGAGAAATAATTGATTCTCCCTTCACCATATATGTTGCCAGATATTTTCTTTAGATTTCTTTGGGCTTAAGAACATCTTAAAATCCAGAAAATATGATATGTAATATTTGGAAATAGAATATGCCCTTAATGTGTTAGTCATTCTTTCCTTAATATGCTTGTACAAGAATAGTCAGAATTTCATACTTTGCGTTGTTGTGCTGAATATTTTTTCCCTGATGACTAATGTCAAGAAAATTTATTCTTGTCAAATTTTACTTCTTCAAAGTCATGGATTAAAACTGTTAAAGCCTCATGGAAAGATTTGTCTATTCAGCTCATTTCTGCTTTTGTGTCGGGTGTTTTCAATGAGTTTGAATGCTTGCTTAATTCAGTCTTTCTTGATTGTTGTCATAATTGTGTTCCCTTTTTGACAGTGCATCGATGTTTCAATGATGTTTGCGGAGGCTGTACGTCGGACCCACAACGGGGAGTCAGTCTCCTATCTGTTCTCCAACGTGCCATATTGATGTTCTGGACTTTTGTTTTTCTCATGCACACATGTGTATGTGAATGCCAAATCATCAGATCCCTCTCTTTTTTTACAAGTGGTGGCAATTCCATAGAATCTCACTCCTGTTGTTTGTCAGGGCTTGTGATGTGTTCCCTGACCGAAGGAGATTCTTGCTAGTGATCAGGAATTGCTGTGTGCCTTCTCTCAACAAAAAAGGATATTATCCCCTCACTTCCTCCTCCCCACCCAATGGACGTCAACGTCAGAAGGTCAATTAGACCTGGGGTATCATTCCAATGACCAAAATAAGCCAATTATCCAAACCTTACCCGGAATGCTGTTTTTATTTTAATTTTTTTTTAGTTTATGTATACAGTGGGGACTTGTAGCCATTGATTTTGTGGGCTCATCAGAAGCAATTGAGTAACCCACCACTTCTGTGACCATCAGGAGTCATTTTGGCTGTCCTTGTTTCCAGACAAAGACAAAACATTTTGTGGGCTTAAAGAAGCGCCTTGAAAAAGTACATTATAGACTGGAACCATAACCCTAAAGTCTTGAAATTCCTAGTTGAGATATCATTTCCTGAAGTTTGAAACTGTGGCTCTGCTGGAAATATCACAGAGATGGTATGATCATCTCTGTGATATGACCAATGACTATCACAGAGATAATGGTCATTGGTGGTATGGTAGCATCGTTGGGGTAGACTTTTAAGCCTTTGAAAACTCCGTAGTTCCAAAAGTATAATCTGTGAGTGTTACAATTTTGATTTTTCCACAAATTGAAAATTTTAAATCAATAAAAGTTGTTCTTAGCGTTTTGTTGCCCTTGAGAACTTTATTTACTTAGCAACTTCATAATTGTTTAGGTGCATATTGTAACACTATGGGAGTTCAAGAGTCCTGAGATAATGTATTGACTTTTAACCTTGAATGCTTTTTATGGAGAGAAGGGTTATGAAAACTCAACTGCTTTGTTAAAATGCCACCTTGTAGTTGCTTCCTGAGTGACAGGCCCCCACTGTATCTATCATTGCTAACTTCTTACTTGGGTTTACAATTTCTTTGCATTAAACTATAACCTTTTTTGATTTTATTTCACTTTTCAAAGCTTGGAAACATTTTTCTTGTTATATTTGTATCTGGATTTTGCATGAGCCGACTATTTTGTTGGAATTAAATTTAAGCTAGTCTGCATTCTATAAGAAAACTTTGTTATTAGAGCGTGAGATTTAGGGCCTCAATGCATTGATGTTACTGTAGATGTTTTTAAATGTATATGGCATACATGGCACCATGCTATGACCTAACATTGGGGCATGTAATAGACTGCACCATGAGTGCGTCTGTTTGTGATGCTTTTCTGTTTGCTCATGTTATTTCAGTTTGTGTAACAATTTGTATAATTAGGGTTTAATTTTTGTCTGCCAGCTCACCGGAGTATGGTAAGAGGTTTCAAATTTTTGCCAAAGCAACTGACTACAGAAGCAATCCAGTTCACCCTTCAAACTGTGTTATGTTTTGTGAAATTATCCTTTTACTGATCTGTTCCTTAACATTTCTCTTTTTTCATTGCTGGATGCCAGTATGTGGTCTTAGTGTTATTTCCAGAATCTCCCAAAGGTTTCTGTTTCCCTTTTACAACATTTTTTTATATTAAGCATTGGCAGGAATATAATTTCATTTCCTTTATTTTTTAGACTGATAGTTTTAGATACGCAAATTTGTTGTACATATATATTTTCTGTGAGAGTAAGCTCAATTCATTTGGTAACTCATCAGACATAAATGGTCTTTTGATAACATGGAAATTTTACCTCTTTTTTGATGTTGGCAAGTTTAAAACAAATCCAATATTTTTAATACTACATAAGCACAGTAGGGCATTACCAATATTTTTAGACTGGGAGTATCATAGTTTTCTGCACTTTTTCTGTAAGATTTGTATTTGAAAGATCATTACTATTATGCTCAGAAATTATTTTGTGTGTTCCTGCAATTTGAGAAATATAAATTACATTGATGAAATTAAAGAGAGAGGCATTTGGATTGTATGCTATGTAATCCTTCTAGTCAACCTGTGTGTGTGTGAGTGGAAATTTATGGTTAGTATGCTCCAAAAGTTGTTTGAAACGTGGAAAATATGCTAGTCAACCGCAGTGATGGAATTTAGCTCCTGGGTACTCTCTCAATTGTTTTCTCATGATTTTGTGAGAAGCATATACTATATATATATATATATATATATATATAGATGTTTATGAGAAAACTCATTCGAGCACAATATAAATAACACAGCCACAGGGG
>WURS02000015.1:1293064-1310379 GCA_011762765.2 Rhinocypha anisoptera | reverse complement strand
TTTGTGTGGAATTACTAAGTGTTTCTCTTACTCCAATATGCTGAGCAAATTCCATAAAGTTACGCCTGAGACAATAAGTTTCATTAATGTGCTAAGAACTTGTGATGCATCATAATACAATACCATAGCCATCATAATTATTGTTACTCCAAAGAGATGCATATATTTTTTATTTATATTTTACTTATTTATATATTGAGTAATTACAAATAAAACTATTTTAATTATCACTCAGCACGATCTGAATCAGTGAACTATTATCAGCACTTAGTAATGATCTGGAAAAACCCCATGGCCAGGGTCACTTTTTTCTCATCATCATGTTTCTGTCACTGAAAAATATTTTGTTTACATGCTGAAATTCTTGTGGTTAAAGGCTTAGATGTAGCACGAATGAATAGAATTATTGTAACATTCTACATAACATTTTTTTTACACAGAGTAGCACCTATCTGGTGAGAAAGTTGTCAATTCTTCTGTTTTGATGAGGAAGATTCATTGTTTTTGTAAAAGTTCATATTTTAAAGTATGCGAGCCACTTAGCATGCGAGACCATATTTTGTAATTATAACACTCGAAATGGTCATTTGATTGTAATTACACTATTCTCTAGCGTCTTAATAATGATAGGTTCTTTGATTTATTTCCTTTAATTTCTGACCAACCTAAACCGTTTATTAAATTCTTCTGAGCAACATGTGCCGGTGTGACAACACTGCTTGCAGGAGACCCAAAAGACAGTTTGTTACTCAACATCTGACGAGGTTACTACACTCATAGCTATCATTTCTATGCTTCCTATCTCAAGGTCAGTGTTTGTTTCATTAAATTCTGTTGTTTTGTTTTATAAAAATGAAGTAATACTTCTGCTGGGAACCAAAACACCCTTATGTAAACTTATGTCAAGTTTGCATAATTTTAAATGGCAACACCATAAGAATACATAAAAATCAGCTACGACTGCATCGTCATGTGCATAAAATTGGTTTATGTGAAATCATGATTCTACTGTATAAGACGACCACACATTTTTATTAGGCTAAATTTTGAAAAATATCTTCATCTTATATTTGGGTAAATACAGTATGTGCATATCCATTTAATTACCTGCATCAAAGAAAAACTCATTCTGCTGCAATCAGTTTTTTAAAGCAGTAGGAATCTTTATTTGTTCATGAAATCTCAATATAAAGTTTTATGCATAACAACTCTGCCATTGTGTTGTCATATTGTTTCTTTATATGTATGTTGCTTATTGAATTCCTACATGTCCTATCTCATAGATTAACTAGGTCATGTAATGTGCGTAAGAATTTAAAGTGATTTTCACCTACTGGCACTTGTCTAATCTGCCCCTTGCTTGTTAACTAAATTTCTTTCTTTTCAGCTGCAAGCCATTCACAGAAAGGAGGTCACCGAGACAAAAGGAATTTAGTTACATATGATGATATTTTTAGTTAAATTCTTTTGTAGAATGGACACTATAGACACTGTGATGTGTTCAAGAAGAGCTTGTATGTTTTGGACATTGTTATTTTGTTGCTGACACATGAGATATGGCATTTATATCATTATCTATTAATCTGTTTAATATATTTTTTATCCATGCTAAAGTAGATTCTTTCTATCACTGTATAACTTTAATGGTGTAAAAATTTCCTTCATACAAAAAATTGTTTTGTTTAAAGATAATAAATATTAAAATAAAATGAGATGAACCTTTCTCTTCATGCACTTCTCAATCATCTCCAATGCATTTACACAGTTTTTCCTTGGGATACTGTAGCCTTTAGGCTTTCCAGATGATCTTCTTTTAATGCCCTTCTTATTTCTTTGAAAAATTCAAGATAGTGATGCAAATTATGCCTGAAATAAAAATTAAATTTCAGAACTTGCAATTATGTCAAACAGACTAGCACTTTACAGTCAAACTAAACAAAAGCATCATGTTGTGACTATCTATATTAATTAAGTCAAATTCCTGCAAATAACATGTCATGTGGTCCCATTATACAGAAAACTTGTGGACAGACAAAAGAAAATTAGGTATCAACTGACATTTTGCTGGGAGGAGTAATTTAAAGATGAAAGCATGTTGATATCTAGCTCTCATGAGAACCCATTTAGAATATGTGCAATGTATGGAATCCATCAGAATAGATCCTCATGAAATCTAGAAGGAACAGTGCAAGGCAGCGTGGTTCATTGAAAATTGCTACAATGATATCTAAGTGATGGTTGTTAGAGTAATGAACACAACCCTAAATAAAATTTATCAAAAAACTTAGAACTGCTGAACTCAATAGAGAAGTTCAGTCAATTATTTATAGCCCAACTTATATAGGACAGCCAGAACACATTCATGAAGTAAGAGACATAGATGGCCAAATTAGCAGATTAATGCATTCTTTCTTTCTCTGGACAATACACGTAGAAACAGCTCAAAAGTAGATTAAACTGTTTCTAAAGCCTAAGTGTGTTTGGGAGGATTAACATAAAATACTTGGTGTTCATAATAGATAAAGAATAATGTACTTTCACAAAGATTTTATTTATGGTGCTAAATGTTTCAGCATGATATGGTTTCTTGATGATCCTGTATCATGGTGAAATGCATAGTACATTCAATAAAAACTGTGGAAAAGTGCATTATTCTTTTTTTATTATGGATATTAGAAATTTTGACTAAGTGAAGCCTGAGATCATTAAATTCAAATTTAGTGTTCTCACCCCCTGTCATATACTATCAGGTGAGTGGTAGGGTATACCTTTAGATATAGAAGGTATTATCCATGAACACTTGACTTTATGAAATACAGGTCACTACTCATAGAGAAATGCGAAGCCACATTCTTATACATTTATAAATAAATCTAAAAATATGCTTTGAAATATCACAAATACAAATATTATCATCTTAATACTTGAAATAATGACTTCATTTTGAAATGCTTTCCTAGTTAAGCAGCATAATTATAATTTATAGTAAAGTTTACGTAACTGAAAGATAGACGTTCCAAGAATATGTAATTAACGAACAGGATGAAACTTTCTTAATAGTGGCTTGTGTTCACTATTAATGAAAATATATTAAATGATTCAGTAGGAATTTCTTATAATAAATAATACTTACATCATTAATAAAACTAGACCAAGGAAATCGTTGTTGTTTAGAAGGTGATAGATATATGCTCTGGTGTGCTGTGTGCAACAGTAACAAGAGCATCCTTTTAAAATAGGCCGAAAATCATCCTCTAATCTGTAATTTGAATATTTACATAATTTTTAAGCAAATATTTGACAACCATAGAATAAATTATATCACACCTAGAGTACTTACTCTACATTGTATAGATTCATTTCATATTTCAATTCTTTTGTAGACAAAGCATCAGAACTTTCTGGTGAATCCAGTTTTGGCACCTTGCTTGATCCGCTGTTATTTGTACTGCTGCTTTCACATTCCTCTCTAAAAAATATGGATATATTTCAAATTAAACCAGCCACTTGGTAATTCCAAATTAATTTTTATTTGAATGTCCAAGGTTTTGATTTTTACAGTCATCAACATCTTTCCAGGTCATTGCAAATGTCTAAACACAAGCTATTATTACTTTAACTGAAATACTATGAAAAAGATTTTAAAATGGAATTGCCAAGTTGTTAAATTCATTATTTGTTTGTTTCACCAATTTACTCCTTAATCCATCAATTATGGAAATATTCCATTGAATTAAGTTTGCCACAGTTTTAGTCTTCTTGTAAAACTCAGAGAGGAGAAGGGCTGATACTTTAAATACAAATTTCCTTATGTAATAAGCGGTCATATCAGGCATCACTTGGTGGAACTCTTTCATGATAATTATAGATGAAACAAAAAATATAATTTACCATTCCACGATTTCTTTTGATAGACTATTTAGATCTTTCCGTCAAAAAAAAATTGAAGTTTAAGTTTGCCATCCTCTGGAAAAAATGTTACACAGACCAAGTCATACACCACAACTTTAGACACTTTAAAAAAAAAAGGCTGCATTTCATTCATTGCTACATGAATTAATAATGATCCTTATGTCCCACTAACAGAGAAAAAGAAATGGAAACAATTAAACAAATAGTGTCCGCCAATGGCTGTGATGATAATTTAATTAATTTGTATCACAGAAAAATAAACAGGATTGTCATCTCCTCTATTTACAGCTAAAGAATCACCACTCGCAATCCAAATTTGTGTGGAATTCTCTTCCTGGGTAATATTTCATTGACTGATTGCAATTGTCACCTAAGGATAAAATAAGAGCAGATTTTTATAATTGTAAATGCTTGGGTAATCTTATAGGGAGCACTAAACATAAGATTAATAATTTTAATGAAGCAGTGTTTATAAATTGGTATGCGAAGATTGCCACACATGCTACAGAGGGAAAATGGGATGCAGCTTCCAAATTAGGACCACAGAGAGCACCACTCACACTTCGATAATAATATCACCACCTCACACTTCACTAAACACCTTATTGACTGTAACCACACAAGTGACTTCAACCCCATAATTTGATATAAAGAAAAATTGTGTCCGAGAATGGACATTTTAGAATAGCTGGAAATTTTAAATTAAATTCCTCGGAAATTGGGTTAATGAATTCCTGTGTACATACCACCCCTCCTTAAATGTAATGTTACTTTATATAACTATGTTGCACCCAGACCAAATATCCTGTCTCAACCGTCTACTCACCTCATTACTGGTCTCTCCCACCCCCTTAACCCCAACCCTCCCTCCCCTAAATTATTAAATGACGTGTATTGAAGGATTGTCACTAGAAGAAGACAGTGTCAAAACTGGGCATGGATGAAAAAAATTTTTTTTTGTGGAACGGCAAAGTATATTTTTTGTTTCTCATCTATTATCTTCCTTATGTAAGTAAACATACTCATGTGCAAATGCACTTTTTATGTATGTGGGTATGAGCTCCAAATAATGTTGCTTGAATCAGTAAAATGAGTCCTGATTTCATCCTGTATCTCATTGCCCACAAAAAAACATTAATTCCACACCCTAGGACAATTCAGATGCAAATTTAGTTATACCTGTCATCAAGAATAGACAGTCCAATATATGCCAGAAAAAAAGAAACAGAGCCCAACTAACATAATAAATAAAAAGGGTCATGTGGATTATAGCAAGCCAACTTTTATGCTGATGACTGATTACCTTAAAGGTAAAATCAGAATTGATACTTCCAGTTGAATGAGTACGAACAATTATGTGTAATAGGGCAATAGTTTCTCCTAATGTAGGCTCAACATGTCGTATCAGCACACACAACGGAGCATGATGGAGCATTGTAACAGCATGTAAAAGAAATCTTCAAGGCATATCAATTGCAAATGGCCTTATTTCAAAACAATAGGATGGATATTTCCCCACTGTAATGAATGGCTAAAATACACAGATTGTGTATTTTTTAACAAATTTAATTTTTTAATAATTACAAAAGGTAATTAAATATCTAGCAGAAATCAATAAGAGGCTCAGACTTCTAGGAAAAATCCCACACAATGGGATTTTCCTGCTTCCCAATATAAACAAATGCCTAAGAAGGAAGAATTTTTCATCATCAGCAGCAGTATTAGGTGAAGTGAACGTGGTTCAACTTGCCATGGCTGTCACTAATGCACTGGGGTCAAGCCAATGAAGCTTGTACTACATACATGTTACACATTAAACTAGCAATATAAAATAAAATCTACTTTCTGCACAAAAAAAATTATGTGAACAGCCCCATATGATACCAGTTGTGTTCAGTGACATTAATGCAAGTTTCCCTCAAAACTTTAGACACTCATCTATCTTCTGACCTTTAAATAACACCAATTTGATTTCTAGTACATAGCACGTAGGGCCCTTTTTTGCTCCCACTTACAACTATACTACCATTCAATCGTGCCAGTAAATAGTCTAGTTGGAATATGGATGAAACCATTTCAGGTCGAGTGTTGAACAGTCCAGTCAAAATAGTGATATTTGTGATGGCTTTAATAGTCTCTTATTAATGAACAGTAATGTTATTAAATGAATTTGCTCTAAATAAAATTTGAAATCAACATCCATTAGTATTAGGTGTTTCTAAACCTGGGAGTCATCTTGAATTGTTTCTGAAAAGAAACGAAAAAGAAGTCTGAAGAGCCATCGAAGAGAATGTTATAATTAGAGTATAAATACAAGAAGGGGGAAACTAATAGGATAGATATTAAGGAATGACAGTTGAATAAAACTGTATTCCTATTAGGCCCCTAGTTTCTGGCATATCTTCCCTTGCACCTCTCTTGTCACATAAACTAAACACCCAATTTAGACAATACATTAAATTCAAAATGAAGCACAGCATTAAAAATTCCTGTGAACTTGCCAACATCCTGGTAGAAAAAACCATTCCCACAAAGCCTAGGCTAGTTTCCTTCAACAGCCTATTTAATTCTGTTTCCTAAGTCCAACAATTGGCTCATGATACCAAATAAACCAGCTCTGATCCAAACCAACTGATCCAAACTGATAAAGGTAGCAGTAGAACAAAACTATCTTGTCTTCAGCAAACAGTTTTACAATCAGAAATACTGTGGAAAAGTGCAATATTCTTTCATTAAAACCATGGAGAATATTAGTTTGGAATTACAAAGGTATGAAGATGGTGGCAAGTAACAGGAAATTTTAGAGTTTCTGCAAACAAACATTTGAATTGATTACCTATGATGATGAGTTGTCATTTTTAAATATGGAATCTTTATTTTTAGTGTCAATTACGAAAGTGTTCACAAAACAGAATAATATCTCTTATAGGTCAGGATACATACATAGTCGGACTATTATCTTCCATCTAATTATACTACCACCAAATATGTACATAATTTAGTATGCCGCATTAAATGTTCAACTTGTAAGTTATGGAGACATTAGAGTTCATTTGTATTACCTGACCAATTACAACTGGCGAGAGGGAAAATAAGTGGAGGAGGGGTATCTGCCCACCATACGTCATGTACAGTAAACGATTTTGGTTTGGACTAGTCCAAGTTCTTGCAATTTTGCCCATTAAGGGGTAGGGATTTAAAGCCTCATGTGGTTTACCTCTGCTCTGATAGTGTTGTTGATTTGAAGGGGAACCGTCCTCCCCTACTTTCCCCCTCCCTTTCCACAATGGGAAAACTGTTTGCACATGGCTTCCCTCTCAGTAAGTGCTGCATCACCTATTTTCCGAGTTGAACTAAGCCCCTCAGCACAGTAGACTACTAAGTGTTGACCAAGTTATCGTAAATGAACTGTACCAACAACAGTTCCCATTCATAGTAACCCCTTTGACATAAAAATAATCCTGCTTCCAGGTGGTGTCTAATACCAACCATACTCAAGTACTCAACTGAGGTTAACTATTAAAGAATTTTCTGTAAATTTTGTAATTATTGTGAATCAAATAATTATCAATTAAATTTCCCCAAATGTATTTCACATATCCAGTGTAATTAAGTGCCTTTTTCAGGTTTGCCCTGAAACATGAGGTTATGACTGGCCTTTGGGCTTCTCTGTACTGAGCTTTTAATGGTTTTCTGACTTATTAGAACATAAGCCCTTCCTGCTATAGATATTTAGGTTTCTTGTGGAATTTCAAACTGTATTTCAATTTGATAAGTGAGGATACTCACAAAGGTTTGTAAGGGAAGGTCAATGCTGCAGTCCTTTCAGTTACTATGAAAGGAAATGAAGAGTCAAAGGCATCAATCCCCTCTTCAACCATTTGCAGGACTGCTTCAGGACTCCAGCTTCCGTGGACAATGCGAAATTTATTCTCGGGCAACACATTCTGAGATATTGAGACAATGGATATAAATTTTTTTCTGGTTGTCAGAAAATGTAAAAGTTTGAAAATGAAAATATCAGATATCCGCAGGGAAGATTAAATTACTCACAATTGTCTCCCTGATCACAGACTGTGCTTTCTCAAATTCAATCAACTCAACCCCTTCTCCATTTCCATGCAATCCATCTATTACAAATCCATCAACAGGTGTTTGTGCTATTTCCTTGGCATACCTAACTCTGGAAATGATGTCATAACCTCCTTGCAGCAATGCCAGAAATCCACTATTCTGCAAAACCTAGAATTTTAATACATAATGAGTTATGGTATATGAGAAACAGATAATGGAGAATCTTAGAATAAGGAGATATGAAGTTATGAAGAAGCTGGCACATGATAGGATAGCTTGGATAACTGCCAACCACTAAAATACAAGATTAGGATAAATGATCAAGAAAGGAGAATTTAACCAGTTTTCCCCCTTTCATTTGATAACCAATAGGGAAGAACCAATGAAGTACTCCAAAGAGCAATAAAAAGAGAACCTGATGAATATATTATACTTTGAGATACTGTAATATTTTGAGATAAAGTAAATATTGAGATACTGTTGATGAAACTGTATTGGGAAGGCTGAACCCAAGAGATGGTTCAAAGGTGGCTTATAAAACACATAATAATGGACAATGTTAGTTAGTTAGGAAAATTCCTGGATCATCATAACATGTCAGTTTTTAAATAGAATATTTCTATGTAAAATTCTAGAGGTCATACAATTTGAGCAATGGTTCTATAAAGGATATCTGTGCATAACAACCATATTTCAAGAATTCTCAGGGAAGTCATGGAATGCTTCTAATTTATTAAGACAGGAACAAAAGCCATACTAAATGCAAATGTTATAGAGTACCTCTGATTTCTGGTGCCTCTCCATGCACTTATGGAACATTTCAAGAGACCTGGTGATGCTCTTTTGTATTCTTTTATTGGTGCTATTTATATTTGTTTCACCATCTCCCAAAGACTGATATATATCAGGGCGAAATGCTTCCATTATGTCCATGTATCTAAAAGAAGAAAGTATTCATATAAATATGATGAACCTTTGTCTAACCCTTACTAATTAATAGCTGAAAGCTTAACTAAAATAAATGGAGTAATAAACCACCACTACTCATAGTAAAAAATTTATTTTAAAAGTCAAGTTGGTACTCTATTCAAAGAAATAGTTTCAAGCATAACTTTGTGGAACTGCTTCATGACTCCAAGAAAGAAAACACTTTATTTCCATATAAAATAATTCAATGACGATCCAGGTTTAGCATCATTATCAGGTCTCTTACACGTCGAAGCCTGGGTCGTCATTAAATTATTTTATGTGGAAATCAAAGTGTTTTATTTCTTGGGGGTACTCTATTCTATGAGAAAGATCCAAATCCAGCTTTGGGATGTATATAGCATAGCTAGGTGTTGGGGCATAGCAAATGTATATTGAGAAGCATATCGATATCTTAATGTCATGTAAAACAATTTATACTACTCACATGAATTCTCTTCTCTCGATGTACTAACTAATTCAAGATTTTAAGGTGTATCAGGTGCCTTGATCAAAATTTTAAAGCATGTTTTTGCAACTGGTTAAATTCAATTCAAACTGTCATCCTGAGTAATGGACTATAAAACTCGTATTCAAGGCCGAGCAGCATCCAAAAACCAAAATGTCAATATTATCACAGAGGCTTAATTTTTACAATAAAGGCAATTTTTATAACAGCCCTGTGATGGTTATCCCAAACGGTGACCTTAGAACTACTATGAACCAAACACCATACTTTAGTGGCATGTAGTTATAATATAATTCAGAAAATAGTGAAACCATTATGGAAAGTTCTAAGAATGAATCACATGAACTTTTTAATGACTTACATAACCACAAAAAGGTAACATCTTTATGTCATATACCATGCCGCTTGATTATGACTGCCATATTATGGTAATATGTAGTTAATAATATATAATAACGCTGCCAACTACATTAGATTAATATTACCTTTCAGCATCTACAATTTCCTTTCCAGCCCTTCCCCAAATGGGTACCTTGTCAGACATACTGTGCCCTAGAGGTGTTGAAGTAGCGGGGTCCTGGACAGTGCAGTACATAACATTATCCTGTAATATTAATTTGCAAAATATCTCTTCGGTTGTGAAAATAAATTGTAAATATAATCTGATTTTCGCAAAAAGAACCTTGCACAAGGATATGAGAGCAATGGGAAGTATGATAAAATAGCGACAATAACAAGTAAACATAAGAATTAAAATGGGCCAAAATATGCGTACTTTCATTCCGATAAAATTTGCTATTCCATGGTTAAACTTCTGCAGCACTTCGTGGGAGGATATGGTGGTAGAGAGCGGGAGTTGAACACAAAAAGGATCTCCAGTCACTAATTCTAAAACGTCTAAGGTTAGATGAGGTATGCATCCTCCCTATGTAAAACAATTTTAAAAATCGATATTACCTTGGAACAATAAACATTCAGGGCATTACTGGCGTTAACAATTTGATGATACAACTTCTATATATCGATATTTCACCTTAGAATATAAAAACAGGGCTGGAGTCTCTAAACACATATCCGGGAGTCTATTTAAGCATTTCAGCGTGCCCAACCGCGCCCGCGATGTACTTGCAACTGCACTAATTGCAAACTTCATATCAATGTCAAACTAAAACACTTCAGTTGTACACTTCTATTATGGACTTTGAAAATCAATTTTTCCGTAATTTTCCAAATAGCCGGCTACCCGGCAATCCATGAATCGAATTGGATCAAACTGCATCGAGTCTCGCCGACCGACCTGAAACTTATCGATTAATTATTTATTCGATAATATTTCGATCCAAAATATATCGAGGAATAGGTACCAAATTACACCAAACTGTACCTAACATAGCAAAGTATCCATTCAAAGTTTTATCATTTAAATTTCAGTTCTTATCACAGTGGATGTGGGTTTGCCTTTTCGACAAAATGCAAATTAAAAAACGATAATTTAACATAAGCTGAGTGAGAGAGCTAACTTGTATTCTCTCTTCCTTTGCTTTTATGAACAAACTGGCTGAATTAGAAGTTGGCCTTTTAATAAAATACAATTTACCCTTTACGAAATCGTTCGTGAGAAAATCTTGCTATGCGAATGCTCTGAACTGTTACTAAAAAATCACAGAGCATGGCATTGTTCTTAGTTCCCTACAATGTATTTTTAACAACCTTAATATATTATCTGTAGTTAATAGTGTGCTAACAGTGATTTAATGAAGAGAGAATTTGATACATATGGTATTTATCCCTTATTTAACTAATAGTTATGAATTGCTGTCTCAAATTTGAGTGGTTAATTTTCCATGAATGCCAGTACTTCTCATCAAAACGTAATTTAGCATAGTACCAACTATATAAAAAAAAGATGCAACCATTAACATTTCCGGTATTATTAATGTTGTCACATTTTTAATGCTGAAGTTTTTGAGTGACTGTGAAAGGTCTCATTTATTATAAAAAATAGACTAGATTGTCTGTTTAGCAAATTCAAAAATTTTGCCAAACCAATGTTGCCAAATAGCATAATAACTTAACGATTATCAATGACCTTAGAAACAAGTAAAAAGGAAAAATTTTAGTCTAAAATTAAAAATATATTTTACACAAATCATACTAAAAGACTTTATAATTATCTACTATTTTGGTGCAATAGAGCTGGCAACACCGAGAAACCTTATGTCACTACTTCCGTCTACTTTGGAGAAATGGTCATCATGGCAGGAATGGATGAGCACGAAAGGAAAATTGTAATAGAATTTTGTCATTTGTTGGAAAAATCTAAACAACTGTTCAACGGACTCAGGTAATTGGTATTTAAGGCCACTGTAAAATTGTAACTAGAGCGTATTCTTTCTATTACTGGATATTCAGTATGTCAATGAATATTTTCATAGCGGCTTCTTTACGGTGAACATTTTAATATTTCTCGCCAAGAATGATACTTGTCTTAGTTATTTGATTGGTAATGCCAATAACATTGGTACAATCAATTTTGGAACAATTATACCTTCAGTTAGGACTTTTATAAGGATGTTTTCCTTCATGAATCTGTTAATTTTGTCAGCTTATGAATGAGGGTTTAAGTGTTGATGTTATGTGCGTTATGCCTAATCCGAGAGTAAAGTAAACCTGTATTCCGTGTCAGAATTTGTTGTGATTGGTTAGCTGTATTTTTGACGAAAATAGTATTTTATTTTAAACTTTTCTCGCTAGTGAAGCAGAGATGTGACAAAACACTGTGCTGTTTATCAAACTAATTTCCCAAAATTTTAATTTCAGAGACTTGCCTCAATATGGGCATAAACAATGGCAAGCATATTTTGGGAGAACTTTCGATGTTTATACTAAACTATGGAAATTTCAACAGCAGCATAGGTAAAACATACATTTAACTTTTGAAATGCTTTTTTAGATGTTAAGAATTTTATAGCCTGCGGTGTGCACTAGAATATTATTACTAATTTTTCTGTTTGCTTTACGCATTTGGGTGCGCTAACACCACTATTTAATATAATTTTTCTTTAATCATTTTATTGTGCATTAATATCTTTTTTGTCAACTTTAGGAAGTGTAAGTGGTGTGTTCCTGACGATATTTTATAAGATTAATTCTCCTGAAACCAGGTTGTTTTGTCTGGTGCACGAATTTATTATCTTAGAGTGTTACATTGATATTTTCCTTTATCTAAATGGTTTAGTCCAGTTCAATAATTACATTGATGTTCTATCTAATACCAAAAAACCATGAATAATTTCTACATATTATTCGTTAATGGCTTATATTCCTTGTGTAGTTTGATAATTTCATCTAAGTGGTTAGCCTAGGAACAGTATTTATTCATTGTGTGCATCAAGATAACTCACATAGTCAACTACCAAATTTATTATTTAAGTAAACTACTTGCAAAATAATTTTCTTTGAATTTCAAATCAATCGCAGGGTTATTTTATTTTCTCAATGTTATTACATAGGAAAGAATTATCATTATCTAATAAACAATGATAGTCTTCTTTCCCTTGTTTTCCATGACCAAGGTGTTCTTCTAACAAACTGTTTGCTTTAGATTTCCCATAATTTTGTCTAATTACTTATTTTACAAAGTTCAATAAATAACCATAATTGTGTTGTTATTATGATGCAGGTCTACCAACTAGAGGGTTTTTTTAAGGACCCATAAATCCTTATTTTACTTATGCTAATTCCTTCTGGTCTATAATCTTTCTCCCAGCTAAGGTTCCATCTAAAATACCTATTTTTTCACGGAAAGTCCATTAATCGCCTCCAATAAAGATTGCATTGCATTTGAGAATCCCTTTTGTCCATTTCTCTCATTTTCTCTAATTGCTCCTAATGACCTCCTCTCTTCCACCAACATGTGTAAACTTTGTCTTGCTCTCCAGTCATTACATTTTCTTCTGTCCTCTTCAAGCCATCACAAAATGCTCCAATTACTTACCTTTTCTCGAGGTCCAATTATCAAGAGTCAAGTGCTGTCCTCCATATTCAGTTTTACTAATCTTTTTTTTATGCCTCCATCAAAAAGTCTGTCGTTAATTCTTCTGAATGATTTAAAGCTTCCCCTCTAAAAGAATTTTTGTTTTAATGTCCTCTCCATCATATCTACTTTTCTTAAAAATATTTTTGAGATATTTGAAGTTTTCCATTTGTTTTTAGACCCTCCTTCTTAGATATTTAAGTTAGTATTGATCTTATTTATTGATGTATATGGTCATGGAAATATTACACTGATTTAATATTACTATTATCTACTATTGCTATAATCCTTTTAGCTTGACTGGAAAAAGAATTAAATTCTGATCTAATATATTGTCACCTTTGTAGAAATTAATAGTTTTAATATGTTATATGATACGAGTTAACTTCTATTTACCATGAGTATTAATTGTGGTGAATTTCCATGTTTTTAGTCCCAACAAGCTGTAGCATTGCAACTATATTATGTGAAAGCTACATTGACTATTTTAAAAATGATGTCATGTACCTTAATTGCAAAATTTGCAAAATATTTTATGAATGACTTTAGCTCCACTTACATTGTTAATGCTACCTTTATTGTTCACCATTGCATATTTCCACATAAATTATACAGTTAAGAGGACAAACAAACACTACTGATAACAATAAATGAAGCACCTTTGTTACATTGAGAAAAGCATAGATTTTCACTAAAGATCACCAATGCATGATTTTATGTGCTTTTTATTGCCTGTGAATTTATATCACTAAAAATTGAGGATAAATGTATTTATGCTTTCTCAGAAGGAAGTAAAGCTACCTATTTAAAAAAGTTGAAAATCCTAATTTCCTTAAAGATTATTCCTTTTTGAAAATACAAATTAACATTTTAATTTGAGTTTTAATTAAATCCTTTATCAACACATTGCAATGAGTCAATAAGTAATTTTGGTGACAGCTTGGTGTCTATCTTCAAACTGCTTCTCAGAGCAACTGTTATATCAATTCTCATTCTGAAGAGTAATAACTCAGCAAAAGAACCATCTGCATAGTAAATTAATGGTACTGGCTCTTGTTATTACAGTATATGATCTTGTTCTTTTAAGATGTATGTTTACATATCTCAAATTTTAGTTGTAAACAAGTTCTAAATGTTTGCTGAGGGTTTCATATACCCATTAATTAATTGCCAACTCACTTAAAGCAACAAGAATGGCTAGCAGTCCTAGGAAAGTTTTTGCATCAGCAGAGAATGTCAGGAATCTTTGTTATCCAATAGTTAGGCTTTTGGTTACAAAAAGTTTCAATTAAACCTAATGCATATGTATTTTTAATACTTCAGAAATGAAATATCACACTGTAATAGGATTTTGTAGATAAAAAAAAAATAAAATGGTAAGAAAAATTATGAACTAATATTTCTGAGGGTTTAGAATTTTAGGGGATTTTAGTTGTACAATTTGTGTTACAGTGAAGGCTAAATTAAGTTTGAGATAGTTTTTGATGACACACAGTTTATATGTTCAAGGCAATGAATGTATGAGCATCTATGGTTAATACTGAGGTTATGGCAGTAATTGTCCTACAGGCTGTTGAGTTAGGAAAGAGATCATTTTGAACTAAGCCTTCTATGAAAGCAGTCTATGAAATCCATATGTTAATGGTACTCACTCAGGATCCACTTCTTCTCTACAGTTCTTTCTTAAAGTAAACAAATTCCCCATACCCACTAGCATACCATGTCTCCTGTTGAAAAAGACTGCACTAGAATAAATAATTGGTTTGCTTTGATAAAGGCATTATGTTCAGATTTCCTTTTCTATAACATACTAGGGTGGTTTGGTCATAAGGTTTGATATAGTTGTATTACTAGCTTTCCAGTATGGTTTAAGCTCTATCAAAAAACAATGCAGCTGGTTGTTATTCCAATGCCAAGTTATGTTGTAGAACATAATGACAAAAAACTGAGAGACTGAAAGTGAATCTCAAGGTTCCGCATTTAGTTCATTGTATGTGAACTCATTTTCTTGGGTTATTGAGCTTATCTGGAGGCTGAGATCAGAGCAGTTAACTGCATCCACAGGGTTTCAGCGTAGAGTTATAATTGAGGTAGCGCGAGCCTTCTGGCTGCACAGTAGAGGGAAAACTTCCATCATTGAAACCACTTGACTTTTCCGTGGTGGCTTGCAATTGGTTGCATTATGACTCAAAATCTTACTCAAGTTCACGACAGCAATATTATACAATCAAACACAGTCATGAAAAATCACAAAAAAAATTAATTTAAATACATATGTCATGGTCCTGATATTGGATTAGGATTCAGTTATTTCATGAAAATATTACTCACTGGCATTTTACTTCTATGGAACACTCAATATAAATAAATAAACAAAAGGTGTAACCATGACAGAAGCGTCATCTTATCCTAAGTCACGTGACCAATGATGACAACATGCGCAAAGGACCAAAAGGCACTCTTCTGATTCTTACTCTGAGGGTTCAGATGGTGAATCAACCTTAAGGTATAGAGTTTAACTGAAAAATAAATTAGTACACTTGATGAATAAGCAATGGTACCCAGTGGAATATATAGGAGACAGTCCTAGGGTCAGTTGACCAGAAAGTCTTATGAAATCCTATGTGACTGGTAAGAGACTGCTACCGACCAATAATCAGTCAAGCACCAGGAGGAGGAAGCAGCAACCCTCCTTAATGTGGGTAAAGATGTGGTCAGCACAAAATCACTTTATTACTGTGGTGGTAATAGTTATATCAATGACTGTGTCACTGCAATGTGGAAGACATGTGGGGAAATCATCATATAATTAATTTGAAGAGTAGATCATCAAATTTTTATTTCACGTATGATGTGATAGAATTTCCTCGAATAAAATATTCCAGTGGAAAATTATCCCCCATTCAGATCTCCAGGCAGAGACTACTTGGGAGAGAGAGTACAAAAGTCAAATAACATGTAACAAATTTAGGATAGGAATTTGGAACACCAGACCATTCTGAGTTTGAGGTGGGTTAGAAAATTTAAATATGAAAATGTGTAGAGCAAGAGTGAATATCTTCCAGGTGAAATAGCCAGGAGGAGGAGATTTTTTAAGTGATAGATACAGGATTATTCACTTAGGATGCTGTAATGAAAATTCAGGAAATGGGGTAAATGCTGCAGGGATTGTGGGAATGAGAGTAAAGATTTTCAAACAGTAACATTTAAGGGTAATAGTAGTTGTAATAATACTAATAGTGATAACAGATGAAGTACAGTCTAAAAACTCATAACAGCAATATTTTGACAAAGTGGAAGATGCTTTTAACAATATTATTGAGGTGATAAAAATGTAAAGGGAGGAGAAAACTTAATTTTTCATTGAGACTGGAATGTATTCATGGCCAAGAAGGTAAAGAAGCAGGAAAATGAAGAAAGTCAAGAAAACTTTGTAGATCCACAAATTTTATTTAAATGACCAGTTTCATTTGAACAGTTGACTTCATCAGGCGCCTGAATCTTTGACGATAGCAGTCGTTTAAATAAAATTTGTGGATTTCAAAAGTTTTGTTGTCCTTCATCATGAAGTTCCATAAATTAGGCTAACACCACTGAATTCACCAAGTAGGAAATTATTGCATAGGGAAGCGAAATGAAGAGGTGAGAATTTTGTAAACAACACTAGTGTTAAAGAACTTAGTTTAAAAATTACCCATATAAACTTGGCAAAGATAAATGACTACAATCCTGGTAAAGCAATGCTTAAGAAATCAACTCAAATACAGCAAAAACACTCCTGGAGCAGATACTGAAATTGACCACAATTTAGTATTTACATTTTAAAATTCAAAGAAAACAATGAAGGAGCAAAGGGAT
>WURS02000015.1:1163673-1174120 GCA_011762765.2 Rhinocypha anisoptera | reverse complement strand
GGACGGGTTACAGAGATGGGAGCATCGCTGGGAGAATTGTGTAGAGTTACAAGGAGACTATGTTGAAAAATAAAAAATTCAGAAAAAATGTCTTGTATCTTTGTTGGGTCAGAAACTTTTCAGACTACTCTCATATTTCTCCTGGGGTCTAATTATGGTGATTCTCTTCATTGTCATCATTACTCAAATATTGAACAACCTTTTATTTTCAAAACTATTATTTTTTGTAAAAGAGTACGTGAAGTCGGGGTTTGCCTTCATATGAAATGCATTCTTGAATTGTTTCTTATTTTACCCAGCATACTTTTGTATTATAACATAACATGGTGTAATTTCCTTTTTTTTATCAATACAAAGTAATATCAAATGAAATTTACCATCTAAGACTGTCTTGTTCAAGGTTTGATTTTTTCGTGTCCCAGAGAGATTTTCAAACAAAGATTGATTTAGGTAAAATCATTACTATGATTTGATGATACTGAACTAAAAATCAAATATCATGATGAAATGTTACTATCTTTCTCTACAAGAAAAAGAGAGTTAAAAAAACAACAAAGGAGAATAAAATATTGTCAAACCCAAGCTCAAATATTTTCAGTGGCATTGAAATTTTTTTTAAACAATAGATCAACAATTTCTGAAAATGTTAATTATTTAAATAACCAACTTCATACATTAATTGACAGATAATACATTTTTCTATGCATATATTTTTAGTTTTCATTAATAACAGTACTAGTTAGACCATTAGCCATTTCACTAATTTGTACGATGCTTGTTCCTGAAAAAGTTTTAGACCTTTAAAAGATAAACAGCACTATAAATAAAATGAAATCATGATGAAATGATTGTTTTTACAGACACTCAACACACAAACAGCTCGTTGATATGGGCTCCATTGAACTCCATTTGAGAGTTAACAGAGGGGGATATGAACACAAATGACATTTAATAATATTTCCTCTATAATCTAATGAAGAGGTTGTTTTAATCACAAGCTTACCCCAGCCAGGGCGTGTGCCAGGAGTGTCTTTCCACATCCAGGTGGTCCATGAAGGAGAAATCCTCTTGGGGGTTTCATACCTAGTTTCTGGTAGACTTCTGGATTTTTTAGATGTACCACAAGTTTGCACACTTCCTGCAGAAAATATGTAATTACTCTCTTTTAATCACTCAAAAAATATGGCGTACCGATAATTTAAATTTTCCTCATACTCAATTTAGTGGATTCAGGCATGATATTTGGGAATTTCGACATAAGGTTGAAATAACTAAAATAAAATAACATTTTTACACAAAAATATGTAAAAGTGTTATTTTATTTTAGTTATTTTAACCTTTTGCCTCATATTGTTTGAATGTCTTGTTAAAAATACCAATTTTAAAAGGATAATATTTTTAAAAATATCAGAACAGAATATCAGAACAAATGAGTATAAAAGTAATTTTAATCACAAGGCAAACATACATAATTAACTTGAGACCCTTTCTAAAATTGAATGGGTCAGATTTACCTTTAACTTCAACTATTATAAACTAATAAGTTTTGTTTGACCTACATTCACAGACATGAACCCAAGCGAAATGTATGAAGACATTAAATACCAATTTTAAAAAAATGATGCAATTCCTTCACACAAAGGTAAATGATTAATAATTCAATCATGCATTGCATTTTAAAAATAATGAGAGTCTGGTCAAATACTAATTGTAACAAATGATAATATATACTCCATGACCATAGTGACTAGAGACTATAAACATTATCTTCATCTGATAACCAAGTTTAGTTGTATAGGAGATTAACAACTATAGTTATGTCCATACAACACAGGTAGTTCAATTTTATATCATGCTATCAATGAACCTTGGACTCAACATCTTACAGATGTACACTTTTCTCTCAATATCTGTTTACAGCAAATTTAGTCATACCTTTAAAAGAGATACTAGGGACATAGTCTATTTAATAGAATCACTTGTTGAAAATTTAAATATTTTTCAATATTTTTTGTGACAATGTGATATGCGTATCTTCCTCAAAAGCTCATCAAACAAATAATGACTCTGATAAAAAAATATATACGGATAACTAACTACTCTGATGCCCAAGAGAATGCAACCATGTTTTCCTACCTCCAAGACTTTCTCATTCCCAGCAAAATCATGGAAAGTGACTGTCTGCTTCACCTCCTTGCTCTTCTTGGCCACACTTCCAGGGACTCCATCTGAAGCCTTCCTCTTCTTTCCCCTGTCCAGAATGACTCCAGAAGGCCCGTCCAGTTTGTTTCTTGGGTCTGTAGTTTGATTTGCAATCTAACATACAATCGATCATACAAGAATTATTATTTAAAGATGAAATATTAAAATGAGTGCACATATTTATCATCGGAATACCTGTCATGAAAAAATATTTCCTTTTGCACTAGGTTTTGACAACATTCAAATTATGAAATATTTAATAAAAATATTTTATAGTAATGGGGCAATTTCTATATTGCTGATCCATGCACAATTGCTGTAGAACTGAGACTAAAATGAACAGTGGCTAAGTCTTCCTGTGTGCCATTGGATGGTTTAAAGCCCCTATTAAACATTGTATAATACTACTATTTGTACTAGACTATGAACTAAAATAGATAAATATCCATGTTTATAGTGAAGATTTGCTGTTTTTTAAAATATATGAAGAATTCTTTAATTATTTTACTACATAGAACTTTAAATGAGGTAATTGATTGGAGGAAATAAATGCCATTCCCAAACAAAAAGAAAACCGATTTATAAATATTGTATCAAAACTAAACACCAAAGTTACTTTGTTTGCCCAAACCCACCAATGGCACAAATATTAGCAAGCAATAGGTACAAATTAAATTATCAACTATAAATGGATTACTTAAGGTCATGATTTCTCCATTTGTGAAGAAATGCATTAATGATGTAAATTACGCTAGCAAATTCTAAATTACAAATATACAGAAGAGATCTTGTCATTTACTACATTTAATCATAATTCTACCTACAATTTTTGATGTTGATGACTGGTTTTGGAGGCATGAGTTGCCAGGATGGTATAAATCCTGCTGTCCATCTCCATCTTCTTCAGGAACATCCTCATCACTGCTTATGTCTATCAATTCCAGGTCATCATTTCGAGGTCTAATACTTTTCCTATTACAACAGGAGAAAAGGCAATATTTAAAACAAAACTCATGCTCGTTTCAATTGTGAACAATTAAGCAAACTATTATTATATATCATTGCACTACCATTAACTTAAAGAGAAAGGGCATAATTAAATCGATGGCTAATCCAACTTTATATTTACATATTTATGAAATCCACCAAAATAAGTCAAAAGGTAAAAAAGGAATATGATGTCACATGTAGAAATGTGAACAGTGTCTATAGAGGCATTTTTCATGCTGCACAACATGGGAACATCGATGAACAAAAGCTTTGTAAATAACACCTAAGATACTCCCATTAACTAACAAGTATGTCTTTACACCTACCTTGAATCATTAGATGACTTCTGGTTATAAAGCGACTCCAATGTGTTATTCATCTCATTGCCCTCCTGAAATGAAAGTAAGTGAACATGTACCATAGGATAGTTTTCTTGTGCACCTCACTAACAATGAAAGGTATCATTCCTTACTGTCATCAATTCTATGTCATCAGAATCAAAGGCGTCACTTCCATCAGGTGAGTTGGAATGATAATTTTCTTGACCTATGCCGTAGGTCTGAATGACTACGTTGAAAGCTGAAATTACATATGTAGCCCGTATTAGAACTGAGACATTTACGATATCAAGTTCATAAACTTTAATAACATGTAAAATTATATTTTGGCCATGATCGATTATACTGAAATTACCTTTTTCAACACAGCTCCGGAATGCGTCTCTTTTCTTTTTCCTGTAATCAACATATTTATCTTGAAGCTCTTGGGCCATTACATCAATATCAATATACACCTTGTTTTTATTGTCCTCCATATACTAGCGGATAAGAATAATATGAGTAGATAATTAATGTGCTAACGTCTAACGTTTCAAAAATACTGACTATTTTCAGAAAAACTCATATTTCAATCTTACCTGCCTTACACGAGGGACCATCAGATGGTCAGCAAAGTAAGGGAGACGTCTCACTGGCATCATGTACTTCGGTTTTCTGCGACCAGTACTACTACTTTGCAGGGGAGCATAATCATTAATTGTATTCGACTTCCCCATAGCAGCCATCTAACTTCAAAAAATCATCAGTTATCAATTTTATCCACATTCATACACAACAAGATATCGGCACTCGCCTGTTACCTTGCAGCCTAGCAGCGACATGGGAGCATGATGGGCAGTTTATAAGTGAAAGCGGGAAAGGAACAATTGAATCTCAATACATCCAATGGTATCCATGCTGATCCATGCCATGCATTGGTCATTACGGTCATTACATATCTTGTTACAAGCTTATAATCAGTGATACTAGTTCCCTGACATACTTATCCGCGTGTATTGTTCCTAGTTTTGTTTGAGTGTTGAAATTCTATCCTCCTACGCCTTGCGTAAATTAATTTTTCACTAAGAAAAAAATACATAAATATGGTGAACAATATATGTGAAATATGTTCAGCTGCTTCATTCAAATACAAATGCCCTAAGTGCTTCATCAAATAGTAAGTTCCGTGAAGTTTTGCCATCACTCTGTACTGGGTAAAACACAGTTACAAATTTTATATATGTCAAATACATTATATATATTTTACAGCTGTTCTGTCACTTGTTACAACTGTCATAAAGCCTCAGAATGTAACGCACCTAACATTCAAAAAGATGATTTACTGGAATTAAATAAAAAGGAGTATTTTTTCGTGACGAAAGATACTGTTCTTTCAGAAAAACTAAGCCTGTTGGGTAATTATAAAGCTTGATCATGTTTATAAGTACCCCGCTAATTGTCGGCGAATCAATACTTTTTGCTTTCTTTCCAGGTAAATCCCATCGGTTAGTTGGGCTTTTAAAGGACAACGAGCTCAGACATATATTAACAGTCATCGATTCCGCAAGTGATCAGTCAAAAACAATACAAGAAGCTATGCAGAATCCAATCTTCGTTCAATTTGTTGACGAATGCCTACTTGTGGTAGAAAATTGACTTGAAAAAGGACTTTTAACGCATTATTGAGTTTTCCCCTCAGGATTATTGGCTGATCTTCGTTCAAAGTTCTGATAATGAACTCTTTTGTAAACATTTTCCTATGCCCTCATTTGCCCATGGCCAGTCCACTTGGTTTAGTTTATTATCTTTTGTTTATATAGTCATAAATTCATTAGTAACCCTCGAAGTGGTTACTAAAGTGTATCAAATGGCTACAAAGTCTGTGTGGCTGTCGACACAGCCACTTTCGCTAGAGAAGGTTGGTTGTACCGTTGAGTCAGTGGCTTCGGTTGGAACATCAGTCTGCCATTTATTTGCAATTAAAATGTAATGACGAATATTAAGAATAAGTGATACTATAATGCAAATGTGGGCATAGGATTCACGGCAGTGAGGTTGGACCGCTGAGAGCCACGAAGTTCAGCAAGAAGACGCATCTGTGGGGCAGCAAAGTTGTAGCCAGCCACCTGGCTGTTTCGTGTGATTCAGTTTCCTGGGTAGGCGAAACTGGCCTTCAATGAAAAAATGCTAACATACTGCTTCCCTGATAGATTTTCATTCAGGTAGACTTCAAGAAACGATATTATTCATGTGTTAAATATTGTTTTGTTTTAAATGTAATCTATATTACTGTTCGCCTTTGTCTGCATGTCATTGTTAATGATATTGTTTGTATCACCTTACTGTGGTAAATGTGTATTTTCTATCAAATTCTACACCAGCCAAATTGCATTTATATAAATAAATAGTCGTTGGGTCCGTTTTGAATGCCCAATATAAAAGTAAATTTGTTTGGCTAATACAAAAGTATATTTGGTTGACTGGGGACCTCTCATTCACAATGGCCACCTCCTTTACATAATAAAACTCCATGATCTCCTCACTGGAAAATGACCATAATTTCGTTTATACCATCCTTAGGGATGAAGTGATAGGGTGTCATGATTACATGTCAGAGGCTTGAATGGCTTAATAATCAAAGCCGAGGTTAACGGAAGGGACTGTTAATACGGGGGCCCAAGTATCATTTATAAAGAGGGAATTTTGTTGTGGCGAGCAACTCAGTAATTCGATGTATCGCTTGCGTGGGATGACGGGGAAGTCCATTTGGAATTATGGGGAAGTTCTGATTCCAATGAAACTTAGCATAGGAATGTACCCTGTTAGGTTGCAAGTAGTTGACTCATTAAGGGGACACGACGGGATCTTAAGACTGGACTTTTTGTATTTGCACAAAGGAATAATAGATGTGCAAGAGAGGAAAATCACTAATGTTAGAAGAGAATGTAAGTGAAACTACTGATGTCCTCCGGGTGGAATCGGAAGAGATTTCCTCTGTTGTTGTACATGAAACTGTGGTTGTGTCCACCCACACGGAAAAGCTTTTGAGAATATCAATAATGGGGAGAGAAGCCACGCCAGATGAACTGTTTGTGATAGGCTAAAAAACTTTCGTATAAATTGCAAAATTAACCAATGAAACAGCAAAATGCAGCTGAAACCCAAATTTATTTACATCTCTTTGGTAATGAAGAAACATCTTCCTTTCATTCATGTCATCAGTAAATGAGAACTGGTCTCCCAATAATGTTCTAGTTGCTGAAAAAATAGAAACTTAATTCTTTAATTTGGTTTTTTAAATTTAAATAAGAAATATATATTGACAGAATATGAGTAAGACATTTTTTCAAGTGGACAATACATTTATGAAAGGGAATAAAACTTAAAATCAACACCAACCTCTAGTTGAATCCACTTCTATTGAAGGAGTATCTCCTGAAACAAAGCATGGGCACCTACTCATTATTTATAATAGATGAAGCAGAAACCTTAAAAAGAAGCAACATGCACCATAATATCCATTCAAGCTCAACAAAACATTCAACTGGATATGCAGAAAACTGCTCAACAGTAAATAATTATATCATATTCGTTTACAAACCTGTGTTATTGAAGGATGTGGTCCCCTGGCCATATGTAACTTCTGAAAAATGCATTTTAAAAATTGTTTTGGCAGGCAATAATAGATTGCAGTAGCATAAAAAACAAAGGACCAGCAAAAACATTATGTTGAACTCTTCAAGTTACAATTAGCAGAGTTACTCACCAAGGAATATAGTTGGTATACCATTCCAAACAAGCTGACCTGATGTCAGTCCTCAAAATGCCTCTGGCAAAGGCGGATGTATTCAATTTCATTCGTGAGAGATTGAGAAGATCCTAGTATCCAGATTAAATGATCCCCATTCTTCCTCTTTGGTGATCCTTATAAAGTGCACTGTGGACATTTGAAAGGTATTCCCTCATTCAAAACACAATACAAAGCATATCTCTTTCCTTTTTAAGGAAAGAGAAGAGGCCATCTTCCACACTGACTTTACTCTGGATAAAGTCAGTGTATTACTTTTGTTTTACCACTCATGTCAAAATTTTACCCCATTCAAAAGTCAATAATTATTAATTCATGTTGTTATGCTTATGCCTTTAATATCACTCCAATAACAGTATTTAAATTGTTTTAGATGTTTCAGTAAAAAGCAGTAATGAAAATAGCCTAAGTGAGAAGACCTGGAAGTTTAGACCGTGTTCATACTAACCCTACCATCACAGGATGCAACACCACAACTCAGTATTCTTTTTCTTATGTTAGCAATGGTATTATGAAAAATGAATTTCAATTTTTTGTTTAATAATAATTGTATTAGTGGCAATAGCAGCTATACGTGTGACAGTAGGTGAATTGGAGAAGTGAATGAACGGATCATTAATTACTGGGCTTCAGAATGTCCCAAGTGGTTTTTTGTTCATTAAAGGTTTTTTTTTATTTTAGTCCTTTGCTCCATAGCACCAGCAGATTTGGAGATGGAGTTGTTCTTATATAAATGACACACTTTAGCTTGTTACCAGTACCCTCTTACTAGGTTATAAACTTCCTTGAATACTAAATAGGTTCATAAAAATACCTTATCTAAATCACTGTCAAAATTTCTATGAGGCAAATTGTGATAAAATATTTCAGACATAGGACAAACTTATGAATAGAAATAAGCCATAATATGAAATACACTCACAAAATAACTTTCATACTGAATTCTTGCACCAAACCAAAAATAGCATGGCCCTCGAGTTTAAATATCTTTCATCTTTAACACTTTTCAAAAAATGTGGTTCCAATTAGGCTGAAAGCTGAGGAAGCACGGATTAGAAAAGGAGAAGAAAGAAAACTGTTGAGACAGAAATCAAAAAGAGAGGACATCATGGTTAGAGGGTGAGTCAAGTATAAACTGGAATTTTTCTTTATATATTTACTAAAGATAAAAAATACAAGAATAAGCATTTAACTTTTTCCAACATAGCCTTCTTAATGCTCTACTCATTTTTTCCAGCTTTCTGGAAGCTTGTAGACTCTTTCTTCAAAGAAACAAAGAGGGTCAGTCGTCAGCCAATTGTGGACGAGTTCCACCAAGTGACAATGATGTTAGGTTTCCCTCTAGTTTGTCCTTCAAAGTTGTCAAAACTGCCATGTGAGACCTGAGATTGTCATTTCTGGAGATGTCATTGGAGAAAGATGATATTTCTGATTGGGAAACTTCATCTTTTGTTTCTGAAGGTAGCTTTAGCTGGCAATAATAGGAGGCATCAGTCATGTTGGAAATCAATGTGTAAAACTCCCAGTCCCAAAAAACAATGAGATAATTTTTCTAAACTGCACGTGTCATCACCAAGACTTGATCTTGGGCTATGATCGTGACCTTCATTTTACACTCCTCCACTCTTAAATTTGCTGGCCCAATCAAACCCTAGCATTGAATAAATTATAGCATCGCCAAACAGCACCTTCATAAGTTTAACTCCTTTCAAATGTTAAAAACTTTATTATAATCCATTGTGCAAGGAGCAATGGAACCTCTTGCTTGGAAATGGCTGCATTAGGAAGGGAATGGAGACGAGGAGAAAAAGTTAAGTTTATATTTGATTCACCCTCATATTATAAGAAAATAACTTGATAAGCAGAAACATTGATGGAAAAATTGAAGAAAAGAGCTGGAGGGGAAGGAGGATAATTGAAATATTGATGACACAAAAGATGGCAGAAGTGAAACACAGATTGAAATGAAAGAAGAAGATGCTAGGAGGGCATCCCCAGTTGAAACCAATCACAAGACAGTTCCACCAATGATGATGATGGTGGCCACTTAAGAGCTGCACAAAGTGTATAGTTTCAGGCGTGATGCGGTGTATTTCAAACATATTAATGAAAAGGAGGTGGCAATTTTTTGCTGTTAATAATATATTTTATTCAGACTGGTTTCGATGTCGTTGCATCATCATATATTCACTTTACGATAACCATGTCTGTATTAACCTATAGGTAGGAAAATAAAATGAATGAATCAGGTCAATACCAAAACCAGTCAAAATAAAGTATATTTTAACAGTGGAAAACTGGCATCTCCTTATAATTAATAAGCTTTTCTGCAGTAGTTGGGCTTCCTGCTCGGTACAGCATAGCTTAGAATCTGAAAGACTTCTGTTTATTTCACCAAAGAGTAGCAACCAGGTAAGTACCCGTTAAATTGGAGGAATAGAGATCCTTATTATGTAAGAATTATTATAGCTTCACTACTAGTTGAAACATTTTTGGAGGTTCTTCTGAGCCTAAACTTTCTTCCATCCGTCCATTCCCTTCCTTGTACACCCTTCCTCCTGGTCTTAAGTGCTTGATATTAGTGCTGACCAGACTTTAAAAAACACAATACTTTTTTTTATTAAGTTTGCTGCCAATGCAGGGAGGAACACACAAGAAACTCTTGTGAATTATATTACACAAATGAAATTTTTGAAAAAATACTGTTTTATTCTATATTACATTTAATTTTTTATTAAACAGTCCAGATATGATTTATAAAGTCGCATTCCATGGCGTTACTCAATAAAAATTTCTCAAAATAATATAAAGCATAATTCATGTATTAAAGGCATAAATTCCAATTAAAAAACATATATTGCAATCAGTTTAGATAAAAACTATGGCAGTAACTTACAACAGTGGTCTGAAAAGTTTCCGACCTCAACTTGAAAATGGCAGCACTCATAAATAAAAGCTAGTGAATTTGGTTGTTCATCTGTTGACAGTTACTCACCAAAGTTTCAGCCATTTTGGACATGCATTTGTTATGTAACAGTTGTTTGAGTGAGTTTATGTGAGTGTTTTTGTGAAAATGGACAAAATCGAGTATCGAGCTGTTATTAAATATTTGTTTTTGAAAGGCAATACG
>WURS02000015.1:1153303-1163573 GCA_011762765.2 Rhinocypha anisoptera | reverse complement strand
GGTTTCCGGGATCGGAAGGGAAACACTAACGGAGGGGGGGTACGGGGGGGGGGGGGGTTGAATGCCTTGAGCAAGATGAGGGCTGTTATCTATGTTGGGTGACCTTGGCAGAGACGGAGAACAACTGAGGCGAGAGACTCAAGGCTATACTTGAGGGGCCTTAAAGGGACGTGTACTGGTGATTTAGCTCCACGGAGCTTATTTTATATTGAATCAACTTGAATATTTTAGCATAAATACGAGTAGCATAAACGTAAGCGAAGGATATGCGCATTTGAAGGAGATTCCTTGTGCCAAATAGGCAATAAAAGACTTATTTGCCTAATGAAGGTTACATTTAAAAATGTTTACACTTAATGGAGCAGTATCATTTGAACCATCAACGCAGTGGTCATCGGAGCAGTAGTGCAGTCTCCCGTGACAGCCAGGGTAGATGGGATTAGGAAAGTAGAACTATTAAAACCACTTCATACTAAACATTTTTACTATAAATCTTTATGTATATATATTTATATATAGTCTTTATACTATATCTTTTATAGATCTTGTCCTGGAAGTTAGAAGAGTTTACCGAAATAAGTATGGTATCCTCGCTACAACAAGTGCGAGCAGGTAGAAAATTCTAAACAGAAAAAACAACACCGGTTTCCAAGGGAGTACTTCTGCCAGATAGACAAACCTTTGAGATAAATAAAATTACTATATGATTTGAGCTGATTCAAACCCGATGATTGCAGGCCAGAGAGAAACTGTTGGAGAAGTTCAGTTCAATCGAATGTCAAAATTGAACAGAAGAAAGAATATTAGTACCACATTTCCCTGAAAGACGGTACTGCGACAATAGGTTAAAGGAAGGACCGAAAAATTATAATTCTTTTCGAGAACTATTCGCGACCAAAACGAGAAATATCATTATTACGACTCAAATACAGACATACGTCATAACCAAAAATTATTTTTCCTTGGATAAATTTTACGTATTTTTTTGACATATCTAAGAATTTGCAGTTATACATTTTTTGGTGCCTGCTCTTGAAGACGGAAAATTTTACGGTGAAAGTCAGTTTAGCGCCACGTAATCGTATCCCTGTGGAGCGTAGATTTAAAAAGATATAAATTATCACCTGAAGCACACTATTTATTCTTCATCTGAGAAGTTTTGAGATAAAATTGGCAATGCGAAATTAAAGAATCGTCCTCGCATGGAGGATACAGGTTTTCAGAGAGGCTCCCTCACAAATATACAATTCTAAATTCGTAATGAATCTAAAGGTTATACTGAACCGGAATTTTTGAGCAGGAAAAATATATTGGGGTGTCCTTACACATCATGGAAAAAGCCCATGAGGTCGCTTACAGGGTATTGTCTAGATGTATACTGACGTGACATAGAACTTAGTTTTTAGAAAAAAGATGGAATAATAGACAAACTATCTGACATTTCCCTTAACTGATAGCGAAGAATTATAATTTTATAAATCATAAAATACCAGCCACATAATTTCGTCCATTAGAAAAATAATTTAAACGTCGCACCGTATTAACCATCATATGACATCCGGTGAATAAGACAAGAGTGGTGTAAACCTTCACTTTATATCCTTCTATAGCGGTTTCGTTTTGCCTTGGTGCTTGGGATATCATAACTTCGTGCAAAAATGTGAGTTTAAATTACCAAGGTTCTCATTTTCAAAGTTCACCAATAATAATTTCTATTTTAAGTGTTCCATAAATGGATATATTTATTATACAGAATAATTAAAACATAAATGTACTGATTTCCAGTTAGATAAAGTCCTTATGTGATTCATTGTAAAATATAATATGAACTAACTATTTTAAATAACTCATGTACCATTCCAATTGTGTGAAAGGGAAATTTAGGTCGTATTGAATAGAAGAGGTCGTGGTAGCCCAATGATAGAGCGCTTGGCTACTGACCGGATGATCTGGGTTCGAGACCCGGTGACGACTCCGGACACCTCTAGCTAAACCCAAGCTGAGTGATTTTTGGGGTACCGCATCTTCGTGGAAAATCACAGGCGGCACAGGGAAAGAAACTGACCCCTCTAACCTGATTTGTGAATTTCCACACGCCCCGTCGGCTTAGTACTAGGTGAGCTCTACCCTCACTTAACATACCAACCTTCGGATTGAATGCTGTGGTTATTGAATATAAAAATCTTTTTTGTGAGATTACCCAGTGTTTTTTTGCATAAATATGCTGAGAAAATTTCACAAGTAACGCCTGAGACAACGAAATTTACTACTCTAATATTTATTAATTTATTTATAAATGAATACCTCTTCATATATCAATAAACATAGAATTATAGTATTTTAAATAGAGCCAACTATCATTTTTTTAAAAATACTGTTTCTTACTTGATTTTCTTTTCCACGCGTTTTGGTTCATTCCTTGGGTGTGACTATTATAGTAGAAATGAGATATAAATTCGTTGATATTCAGTTCCATTTTCCGAATAAAATTCCTCAATTTTTTAAAATATTTCTTTAAAAGGAGCAGATTAGCAGGATATTATATTTCTTCTAGACACCATTCAAAGGAAATTATTTCTATTATTAAAGCTCTATTGTCACTAACGAATGGTATGGAAATTAAATACAACAGCTTCAATTGTTTGATTTGGCTCTTTATTGTAGAGAATCGTGGAAATGAAAGGACAATTTCCTGTGAAATATGGTGAAATTCCGATTTTTTTTATATTTGTGTACTGTGTACAGTCTGACAGTCCAGGTAACTACAATATGTAGTTTTTATGAAAAGATTCTTGAAATTACATCTCTCAAAACTGCGGATATGAACATGATGGTGAAATATAATTATAATACCCATAATGTTAATTGAGAGATGAAAATTTATTCAAATCAAATTCAGAAAAATATGTCGAGGTAAATACAACACGAGGTGCTCAAATAGCTGTATAGAAGGATTGAGAATAACCGATAAAATGTAATCGATCACGAAAGAAGAGCGCCAAATGGAGTGTAGGGGGTTGTTAAAGATATATGAAAATAATCAGAATCCAGGAAAAACGCCACGGATAGGATGAGGTAAATATAAGGAGGATGGCTGGGAAGGATAGAGAGAAGAAGAAGAAAGGAAGGGAGAAAACAGAAGTGAATAGACGCTAGCGGTCGTTTCCAGTCAAGGAGGAAAAGGTGCAGACTTAAGGAAGCACTTCTTAACGCGACTGTCTGTCGTGGACGTGAAAGGAGGACGGTGGGGCGAAGAGTCATTGTCTCACTTTCATTTTCGGCAGTTGTCTTGAGAAATTGCTTCCAGGTTGGCTCTCCCGGGCTCGTCATTCGCCCATCGCTTTTTTTCAACTCTGCCTGCTCCCCACCCCTCCCCCTTTTTCCCTCCCTCGATGAAGGGGCGGGATTTGACGACCCCTTCCTCCCATCCGCCCTCCCTCCTCGCTTCACCCACCACAACTCCCCTCCCCCTTCACTCCACCTTCGCCCGCCCCCGCGTCCCACACCCGACTTCTTCGAAGACACGCACACAGGTCTCGTTTCTCTTTCTTTCCTCGCACGAAATTCCGGGAAAGTCTCGTTCTGGAGCTCCACCCCCTCATCTCTTCAAAACCAGCACGATTGAACCCGAGCCATGAGCCGAAATTCTTCCCACCCGTCCCTTATCTTTGACGTCTCCACTTTTGTCCTTTCCTTCTTCCGCCCTTTCCTTCCATTTCAATCTCCCACCCCACACCGGATTATTTAGAGGGCACACGCCCGAGATTTTCCGCGCAGTTTCGGTTTTGAGTTGTTTATCGCCAAGTGTCCTGTACATTTTCCCACCAATTCATATCCTTGAGATTTCATGAGACTCCCGTATGACTCAAACTCTTGATACATTTTTTATTTTCGTAGTATTCTCCTGTGACAGCTTACATCAAAACTGCCATGTAGTATCAAATTTGTAATCTAAAACAGATAACGATAAATGAATTTTATTATTTTATTTTATGACAGCATCACACCAATTATGGAAATAGTGATTAAGATTCAAAGGCATTTTCCCACTGCATTATTAAGAAAAGAATGGAGATCAGCAGAATAATATTTTTGAGGAAACATGATTTTCGTCAGCAATAGGCTGTGATAATAGCTTATAAATTACCATTCAAGATTGAATTCAATTGACATACATCTCTATACAGCTTATATTCAATGATTTTCTCTAAATCCATTTCCAAAAGTGTAGTTAGTGTCATTTTAAATCAAAAGGTTTTATCAATATTAATATCAGATTTCTTGGAATAAACTGCCAACATCCTGTTTCTATTCTCAAAATTAGAAATAAATTAGGATAGTGAAATGTAATACGAACTAAAAAATGAAAGTTCAAGTTATATGAATAAATATAATTGAATTAAAATCACAAAACCTCAAATTTGATTTTCTGATTAATCCTGGCGAACTATTACAACGTATTTTTATTAGACCAATTCGTATGCGTTGGATTTGTATTTAAACTGTATTTTAACTATTAAACAATTTTCTTATTAAAGATCTCTCCATTTCGACGCTTAAACGGGTGAGCATTCAAGATGCATGTTTGTAACCTCATAATAATATTTATTATCAGAAATTTACCGGTACGTTCATGTTAAAAAGTTTCGGTGACAAGGTAAATACATGTTTCTAACCCTCTGTCTAATTTGACTCGTACAGACCTCCAACTGTTACCCTTACTTGAGCGACCTCATTTATACATATTTCCCAATGAGATGCCCATTTATTTCCCATTCAATCCTGTTTTTTGTAAAATATCCATCGTTTGGCCACTCATCTTTATCAATGGCTTTTTCTAAATCTACTAGTTGGAGGTATATATATGCAGATTGTTCCATATTCTGCTGTATTAACATCTTCATTACCGCTATGAAGTCACGATTCCCTCTGCCTTTCTTAAATCCGAACAATTATTTTTCATTTTTATGCAAATTTTTACGGAAAAATCTCAAGACGTCCTTCGTTACATGTCAGATCAAAGTAATTGTCCTATAATCCTTACATGCTGTTGCTATTGTTACCTCTGGATCCCAATTAATATACAATGAACGAAATCTTGCCAAATATCTTCAGCATAACAATTTTAAATCCTCATTAAACATTAATTCCTTGTAATTAAACCTTCAGTATTTATATTATTGAATAAATAATATACCTGTAGGTATATTATTTACTTAGGTTGCCTTGTTTATCTTTACTTGGTAGCGTGGTGCCTTTATTATCTCGCCATCCAATTTATATGGGACGTAGCCATTCTCATCTACTTAAAAAACACTTCTAACTCTCGGTGTAAGAATCTATACTCTGAACCAGAAGTCTCCCCACGCAGTCCTTGCATCAGCGTTGAATTACCAGTAAATAATTTCCCAGACTTACCTCTAACAAAAGGAATCGTATTTTCGGTTTCATTTCCAGACAAGATAACAAATATCCTGTGCAGTCTGACCATCCCCTCCACCTCTGTAATTTTTCCCCGAACTCGGACTGCTCTTTCAGCATTGTCTTCCCTTATATACAGTTCCATCAAATCATTCCTTTATCTCAGTTTATTATTGACCTCTGAGAAAGTAATTATATATTTACCTCTCAGTATTATCTTATCCGGTACTGCGAAATTTTTTGTCTATTTTCTATCCTATGAAATCTTCATGTCATATCATACCATGGATTTTATATTCTCCTATCGTTCAATCTTTCTAATAAATTTTCTAAATCTCTAGTTTTATATTTTTGTGCCTCTTTTCGGTGTTCTATTTTTTGTTTGTTTTTTTAAAGAAAACACCGAAGTGTAACAGCGCGAGCAGTCATTTACAAGCATGTTACATTACAAATGTTACTATATTCTTTTAGAAGTTTATCTACATCTTTATGACATTCCTTACTCTTTTTTATAATCTCAGTCTCTACATTCCATTTAGTTAATATTTATCTCTTTTTATAATATTTAATTTTACTTAGCAAAACTTCACCACCAATTGTGGTCAAAGCTATAAGTATTCTCTCCCGGTAACCTGTTTCAGTTAATTACGCTGTTCCTATACATATGTCAAACCTCAATCCTACCTTTTCTTTAATTCACGAAATAATTTAATAACATGACTGCAACATTCTCCGTACTAGTTATGTTGCCAATCATCTCCTCAACTTGATCAAATACCCTGTATGTTTCTTCCTATACCCGTTGGAATATATCCTGGATTAGACGTATGTTATTTGGATATTATTTTGGAAGCTTTTACTTCTGCCATTATTTCTATAATCTAATCTGTACAATGCTGACTACTCTCATTTCTAATTTATTATTGAAATATGCCTAACCCCGCTGAACATCTTATCCTGCGTTGTACCTATATCACAACATTGCTATAGCTCACGTTACCTCAACCGCTTTGACATAACTCATCTATTTTTCCTTCCTCCATTTAATTTTAAACTTCTCTCAATATCATGGTATCACTAGCATTTGATTATTCTAGTTCACTATTCTAACGATCGTCGTTTTATTTATAGACTTTTTTGGCGAAGGTTTCGTGAGATGACGACCACGACAGCTGTCTCTTGTCTCTCCCGCATCTGGGTACGACACCTGCCCAATGCTTCATCAATATATTTCATAACTGTAATATATGTTTAAAATGGATTGATTAAGAATTGATAAATGCAATTTAATTTGAAAAATCGACATTAAATAATAATTGAAATCTAGGAATAATGTTATTATTTCAACCGAAATAAACGTGGTTTACTTCAAAAGTTAAATTTTTTAATATATCTGTAGGAAAATTATTCTTATGTTGGTAACATACTATTCATTTTACAATAATCTATATTAATAAGAGACTTATAAAATGCCCTTACAGATATGGTCTTATAAAATTCTTTTAATGTCAAAATGAAATGGGTCAAATGAATGTTCTTCAATCCTAATGTACTTTAAAAAATCTGGCATTTTAAAAGTATGGCTCGGAAAATGTGTAGAAAATGATTCACCCACATCAGCTTAAAAATGGAGAATTAATGAAATTATATTTCTGCAGTGATAAAATATAATTGTCGTCTAGATTTAATACAAGGTTTACAAATCAAATCAGTGTGTCAATAGGTAAGATACATTTATGTGGCCAATGTGATCCGTGGATCTCTAACTCTTTATCGGTTAATAAAATTCGTTCCACATTTTACTGCTCGTTAATAATATCATATGAACAAATAAGTTCAAATTCATTTAATTTATGTAATTTAACCGTAGTGAAAGAAAGTATGAATTGTTAAGTATTTCCAAATGATGAGTGGTGTTTTCTCTCATATTCACAGACTGTGCCATCATTACCTGAATACATTATATAAAGGCTACACATTCGATATTATTCAGCACATACCAGCCGGAGAATATAACATTTCGCGACAGTTTGCTTTATTATTATTCACGTATTTAAACCCAATATTTAAACAAAAGAGGTACTAGTTCTCCTGTATAATCTCGAATCTTCCGTTTTCACGTTTATTGTCATCTCTTAACTCCTTAGATATCTTATATATGACTCCCTTTCCTTTCTCACGCGTTTTATTATGAGCACCATCTTCTATCAAACAAAAATAGATCTATGAAAATAAAAATAATTTTACCCATAACTGAAAAAACATGAATTAGATGTGAGCATACAGCTACGAGGGTCGTTCAGTAAGTCCTTAGAAAAACCAAGATATTGCGCTCGTAGTATCAAAAATGAATTTTTACCAGTTACCTGCATTCCTATCTAGTCAGGTGTAAGAGTTTCAGTTGTATCAATGACACAGTTTCATTGTTGTTATCGATTGAAGTAATCAACTCTCATTTGATTATTAAAATGGATAAACGTGAGTTTCGAGCGGTGATTAAACACTTGTATTTAAAAGGGTTAACGCCGAAATAAATCAAAGCTGAGTTGGATGAAGTTCATGGCACATCTGTTCCTGTGTTTGCAACTGTTTACAATTGGATGAATGAGGTTAATGAATGAATGAATGAGGTTTAATGGTCGTACATCCACAAAAGATGAACCTCGTTCCGGGAGCCCTGTGGAAGTGTCTACTCCCGAAATGATTAGCAAAATCCACGATATGGTTTTAAGTGATCGACAAATCAAAGTTCGCGAAATATTAGAAGCCACAGGTATATCGCAAGGCACAGTCGCTTCAATTTTGCATGAAAAATTGGGTGTGAAAAAAATCACGGCAAGATGGGTTCCGCGTTTGCTCACAGTGGAGAATAAACACAATCGCGTGGTCGACTCTGAGGCTGTTTTGGCGCTTTTTCGTCGCATCCCTAAGGGTTTTTACCGTCAATACATAACTGTTGATGAAATATGGATACATTACTAAACTCCAGAGAAAAAAATAAGTCGAACAGTGGATTTTTTTTAATACGAATGGATTCCGAAGAAGGCGAAGACGGTGAAATCAGCCGGGTGGGTTATGGATACGGTCTTTTGGGATGCTCTAGGAATCATTTACATCGATTACTTGGAAAAGGAAAAAACGATAACAGGAGAGTATTATGCGTTAATAGTGAACCGGCTGAGCGAAAAAAAACAAGGAAAAACGTCCTCATCTGAAACGGAAAAATATCCTCTTTCAAAGACAATGCACGGGTGCACACCTGCGCAGTTCCAATGGCCAAAATAATGGAATTAAAATTCCAATTATTACATTATCCATCGTATTCACCATATTTAGCCCTCTGTGACTTTTTATTATTTCCCAACTTAAAGAAATGGCTTGGCGGACAAAGGCTTACGTCTAACGAGGAAGTCGTCGCCCAAACAAATGCCTAATTTTGAAGAGCTTCCGAAATCCTACTTTTTGGACGGCTTAAAAAATTTGGATAAACGCTTAGAAAAATGTATAGAGATGAAAGGAGATTATTTTGAAAAATAAAAAAAATCTACCCCAAAATAGTATTTTTTCTACTTTTTTCTAAGGACTTATTGAACGACCCTTGTATATCTATACTATCCCTATTGCCTCCATATTATTGTCTCTTTATTTTTAGTTAGTCTCTTTGTATCTTTAGCCTCATCTAATAAACCAATGGGTATGTATTACTGTAGAATTGAATGAAAATCTATGGTTGATGATACCTTTTCTGATGATATGATTTTTTACATCTGGCACAAAATAGACATATTTACAAGTGATGAAACTTCCTCGAATTTCCACAAAAGTTTGATATTCAACGTTTGTAATTTAAAAAAATAATGTTATGTTACGGAGTCAGATCACTAAATAACAGATAATTTGGGATTATTAAAATGGACGACGACTTAACTTTCAAATTACGCTAAGTTGTTGAAGTTGGTGGATCATAACTATTTGAACGGACTCATTTCATTTCAGCGTGTTCCTTTATGGATGAGTGGCAACCACCAGGCAAATCCCTTAACAATCTCCGAGGTATTAACATAAACGAAAATAAAAGAAGCGACCGACATATTTAAACACACACACATTCACCCTCCCTCCCGACCGAATGCGCTGTCCCCGTTAGATAACTAGCTAATTAGGCGTCCTTACTACGGATTATAATGGCAAAACCTTTTGGACGGAAGCCATTTGCTACCCTTCTTTCTCTTCCGCCATTTTAATTTCCACGGGATCCGCCTCCTAAATAATTCAAAAATTTTTTTCCACACTTTACTCCGTCTGCGCCCTTTTGTGCCGTGCAATATCCCTTTCCCTCTCTTTTATTTTTTTTATTAAAAAAGAAATACAGCCCTCTCTTTCATCCCTTCACGTTTACCCTTTCACCTTTTACCGACGCGCTTTCACCAAATTTTTCCTTCCGTCCGATTTTTTTCCTCCTTTCCCCCCTTTTGGACTCCTCCCACCTTTTGGACCCCTCCCCCCTTTCTCTACCCCAACACTCCCTATTTCCCGCTCTGCCGAAAACCAGTGTCTCTTACACCCCCGCCAGTCGTTCCTGCAAACACGCGTGGCATCTCCCCGCACTAATTCCACTCACAAATAAGATTTCGGACGTCATGATGCGCTCGCTCCTCTTCCTTTACATTTCCTCCCCCTTTCGCTTCCCCTCTTCCTCTTTTTCAACAACCCACTCCTTATATTTTTTTCCTCTCCCTTTTCCCCTTCCTTTCCGCAAACCGCCCTCCGCATTCCCCTTCCCCCATCTACCCATCCTCCCAGGAGATTCTTCGGCCTCCCCCTCTCCCCTCCCCCCCATCTTAACCTT
>WURS02000015.1:1129840-1151104 GCA_011762765.2 Rhinocypha anisoptera | reverse complement strand
TAAAACTTTTTCTCATATGAATTTGTCGGTTTCCATCATATATTTTCAAACCACATTGTGTGTTCATCCTTTTATGTTTTTCTATCCCTTTCCTTATTTACTATCATTGAATGTGTTATTTTCGCCATATGGTGGTCATTCTGTCTGAATGAATATATACATAAATATTAATACAAACACATTTTTGCCCTTGTGCAAAGAAATATAGTAAAACATTTTCATCAAGTATTTGCATTACTGATGAAACTGGGGAATTATGGAAAAATTTATATTGGTACACCAAAACAAAATTATCTGAGCCAGGAGGATATTAAAATTATGGAAATTCAATCAAGTACCTTTGCATAGAACACAACACAACCTATGCAACCATCGTGTACATGTTGATGGAGCACACGAATATATGTGAGGCACCACTTCATTGAACGCTGAGCAAAAACTAATACCTTCAGGTGCCTAAGAGAAAATTCTAATTGAGGATTAGGAAAGGGCAAATAGATGGAAAAAATGCTTGAAAGACTAGGTAGAGGAAAAAAATGCATAGCAGAACACTTTTAGGAGAAGACAAAATTGATGAAGATGAGATGAGCCCCCATAATCAGGGTAGAATTTCGGTATTCTATGATCCGTGGTCAAATATGGTGCTAGGAATTGAGAAAATATCAAGAGAACTATTAAAATATGCCAAAAATGTAAACTTAAAGAACTTTGATCTACTATGTGGCAAAGAGATTTTGAACTTGATTTGTGGCTTGTGAACTTCATGTTGATATAACTGTTCTTGTACAAATAATAGAACAGCAACCTAATACAATGAACGTTTGAATACTTAGCTCAGTTCTCAAGTATTTTGAATAGAATATAACAGGAAATAATTGGGAGGAAAGCGGAATGTCTAAATGATGATTGAGTTAGGATTTCGAAAGAGTATTGGAGGAACAGGAGAAGCCACCTTTATTCTCACTCTAATCTTGAAGGGGTTTACAGTAAGAAAAACAGAGGTTTCATTTGTAGATTTGGAAAAGGCTTTGGACAACATATATACAAATATCATGCTTCTTAAATGATACTGGAATGAATTACGTTCATATAAGATTGATAAATGCTATACACAGAGCTTGAAGCAATGGTCAAATTGTGTTTAAGTAGAGAAGTAAAACAAAAGAAGGGATACTCACTACGGCCTCTGATCTTTGACACAAACAAGTGCTGCTGTTAGATTTCAGCAAATATATTTTTCAACCTCTTTCGTTCATACTCAATCCCTAAGCATTGGAAATTTTCTGCACTCACTAAAAATAAGTAGTTATCCCCCATTTTGAAAAATAAAGAAGTAGGATTAAAGTATGTAAAGTCATTATAAAACTCTAAGATATCCTTAGTCTTCATATTGTTTCAAATATTTTTTTTAATGGATCAATCACCTATTTAAATAGTCCAAATATTATAGGAATCACAATGGGAATGCTGAAAAGTCAGACCTACAGAAACTGCACGCCTAAATGCCATGAGCTTCACACCTTCTCTTGATAGTAACTTTATTCATAAATCTTACTCAACTTGACCCCCGACTTCCTTTAAAGTGTAAGCTAAAGTTAAGAGTTGTGACAACTTTATCTTTAGAGTTGAAATTTTTGTCTTTTTTATATTGTTCTAGCATATTTTCTTTCATTAGTAAATCATAAGCATTCATAGCAAGATTGAGCCCTAGTTAAGACGATTATTGGGCTGAATGCAAGTGTGGACATATATCCATAAACATTTATTCTATTAGTATAAAATACTTATCTTGCAAAATATTGTAGTTGGTATGAAACCTTTGGATGATATGAAGTGAGCATCAAAGGGAATATAACAGAAAAATTAAGATTAAAATTTTTTAATGTGTGCTTGAAACTCAATATATTGAGTATACTTACCGTAATTTGACTTAAATGCAACATAGGTGAAGAAACTTTGGCAAAAAATTCCACATCAGGTCAGATATCTTATTCAGTAGGTAGATGACAAGTAATATGGGACTTTGAGGGACCTTAAAACTCTCTTATGCCAAATGAAAGACCACATTTTGGGATGCTTTGTTGGAACATTATAAAGTGGTACCATCAGGACATGTACTTTTCTTGCATCTACTAAAAATGATACCTACGAATGAATGAAGTTACAACTGCAATCTCAAAAGTACTGACCTACTGTTATAAATCCATGACTGACTGGAATGCACTTCTTTGATGATGATAGAGAATTCCACCTGGTCTTGAAAAACTTATTGAATAACTCTTTGCTTTGGAATTACTAATAGAATACTCTCAAGTGGGTCATCCATTTTGTCTGAATTCACTGATTCCCAAGTAGTAATTTTTTTATATTGCCCCAGGCAACTTAACTCAAGTGATAGTTGTAATGGAGAGTAGCATGTTGGGTAAGCGAGGTAGGAGTTAAAAAAGAGAATAGGGATTTTGGATACAATGATAAGTGGTGGGAAATATGCAGTTTTGAAGAGGGATTTAAGTTGAGATGTACCAGGACAAATGTAACCCTGAGGCTCATCAACAAACCTACCTTATCCAGTAAATTACCCTTCAATTCTATTATTTGAAACAAAAGTTATTTTCAAAATCTAAGTCTTCTGATGAGTGATGTCTGCAAATTAGAAGGCTTTGTTTCAGTGCAGAATCAAAACAACAGCAATTTGAATGGACACTCAAGGGACAAGGCACATTGAGGGCACCTGGCCAAAAGCTGGGAGACTACTCTGAACTAACTAAATCGGGAATGTGCTCAACTATTCAAATAATTGAAATGTTCTCCTTCATTTATCCCATCAAAGGATGCCCTTAGTTAGGTACATGAAAGACTAATCATTTTTGTACATCAATAAATTAACTTGTTGAAAAACTTCCATCCACAAGATTACTTTTTGCACTTCACTTTACATAACTACCTAATCAAATATTAATGAATATCAAAATGAATATAGAGATACCATGCAAGAGGATTGAAGTATAGTAGTAGTATTTTTGTTTATAGGGTGCTTCTACGGCTATGGTCATTTCACACCTCTTCAAATCATTAAAAAACCAATTTGGACAAACACAACACCAATGTCCTGGGTGGGATTTGAACCCATGACCTTTTGGTTAGCCGGCAAGCCTGCTACCCCCAGGCTAACCTGGCAGGCAAGAGCATTGAAGCTTCAGTGCTTATTTACATAGCAGAATTTCTATAAATATTTTAAATAGATACGTTGGAGTTACATTATAACAATATTACAATGGTTAAATTTTCACTGGTGACAGAAAAGGGATTATAACATAAAAATGCATCTTACTTTTAACTGAATAAGCTTCCTCGCTTTAAGGAATTCAAAATACATGAGTAACCTGGATGTTTCTCTTTCATCAAAAAGTTCCATTCGAATGTCTTGCAGGTGACTGAAATTTCTTCTTAGAATGCCTTTCTAGACGGTACGGACAATTTTTAGTGAAAGAATGACTTTACACTGGCAGTTATAGCTGTGAATTAATTGTTTATACTTTTGGAATTTTACATTAAGTAATATGCATGGTTACTAAGCTTAATTAAATAAGGTTGAAGCTAAACAACCTTTCAAGTATGTACCAGTGAGCAGGATCCAGATATAGACTGACTCACATTGACCCAATTTGTCTTGGCTGTGTATGTCATTATCATAGGACAAATACTGACCACCCCTTGACCTCGTATACGAGAGTATACCAATATATAATCACTATAGAAGCATAACAATACATTTCTCACCAAGGTTTCCAACCCAGCATTTGGCTGCCTCAAAGTCAGGAGTGTTTAAAATGAATTCCTGTCCACTTATATCATAAGTAGCTGTTGTCCTCAGAGCTTTGGTATTTGTCCCATGGGATATTTCAGTTAATGCAAAACAGCCCCCAGTCTGGAATTAATATGATTTTTTGAACCACATATTCGATCTTAATCTTTTGTTCTCATTCTAGTGACGAATTTTCTTCAAAGAAATTTTAACAATAATTTTTGCTTGAGTTAGTTTGATTTTATACAAAACCATCCAATTCCACCTTGAATGTCCAATTACTTTCTTACCTCTCCTTTTTCTGATGCTTCAAGGAAATGATAATGCCTTCTAGAACCCATAGCTTGTATGGTCCTTTCATAATATCCAAATGTAAGGAAGTATTTCACCATTACTGAGGGCTCATACTGAGTCAAAGCCACGGTCATTGCTATGGGCTGATAAAATTTTCAACAATTAGTGTATGTATACTAATGTAGTAAAATATTTCCTTAAGCGATATATACAAGTTGCGTATAAGGTTTTAAGTAATTATCTTCATTGATGGACTTATTTTCATATTTAATTCAAGGGGAGACAACAAGGAACAGAAAAATCTACAACTATTTGTCACATTGACACAAAACAATAATGTCACACTAAGAGGTATAAAATATTTTTCAAACATTCTTGGGTTATTAGTCACAATAAAAGAAGCGAAATTCAAAAAGATCAGCAAGTCGGTTTCACAGACTGGAATTACAGGCGCCATTGGTTTTGCACCAAGGGGCGAACAATAATTATTCTGATAAATAAACATCAGCACTTTTTGAGCAACACACATGGGAATTCTTCTCAGAGGTAAACATAAGAACCAACTTAAGAAATGATGTTGAACTATCGAAGAGTTTTCCCTATAAATATCTGTAAAATGAAAGAACCGTGGTATTCACATTACATAATCTGTCCACTGGAAGGTTTAAATCACACCTTTCGGATATCTTCCGCAATTTCTTCAATGGAAAGGAAGTTGTAGTCTTTAATTCTGTACATCCGCTGGACAGTCAACCTCCGGAATTCGTCCAAGGGAAGGGTAATGCGAGGATGGTGAAATATAGGATCGTTCTCAAAAGTTTTCCAAATTTTCATCTGAGGGCGAAAAATTGAAAAATACAATGAAATGGTACATACAACAAAATATAAAACTTAAGCAAGTAAGACAATCACCTTGAACTTCAGAATATTTTCATCTTCTATTAATAATTTTAAATGTCGCCAGTCAAAGGACGCCGATTTTCTATACTTATCTAGGGGACCAGGTGGAAATTCGGATATCACAGCCATTTTAAACCTCTAGTTCCTAAAATGCAAAATAAACACCTCTTAAATAATCTGTGAATGTAACGAAAAATGATTTCAGCGATAACACGTACAGTGCTAAGGAATAACCAATGAGCGTGTGCCTTACCTCGATCTCCGTGACACAGCACAACTGATTAGTGATAGAGATATCCCGATGTGACTTCCACACCAAACTCGATTCTTCACATTGAAATAAAAATATATCCTTGCGTGTAGGTTAAAACAATGGGTAATTATGTGCGTCCCTCTATTATTTTTGAAACAATTTTAGTCACGGATGTATCTACATACTACATAAACTTTGCGATAAACGTAATTTCTCCTAAATGAAAATACACAACTTAAAGTCCTTAGAAATTTAAAGAATGAGGTATTTTAAGGTTTGCTTTTTGAAGTGGCAGCGGCCTGCGCAGCTTTCTTCGCTTTTACCATTTCAACTAAATCTTTATACCGTTTCATGCATTCTTTTTTCGTCCTTGACGGTATACAGCTAGCGATATCATCCCAACGTGTTGCGCAACTAGCAGGATACGTTTTTAAGGCTTGCTCCAACAACTGCTGCTCTGCAGCCGTCCACGCCTTTACTGAACTTTCTTGCTGATCGCCCGGGCCTTCAAATCTTTCAGTAACAACAGCTTCAACGGAAACGCCACTCTTCTTCGTCTTTTCAAACTCATCGAAGGCCTTCTTATTCGCTATTTCTTTTAGAATTCCTTTTGAGTAGTCAGAATTCTGGAGATCCTTTGCTTTCGTTCGGGCATCTTTTGCAGTTCTCAGGATTTCATTGTTGGATTTGTGCTGATTAATGAAATTAGCAATGACTTCCCACCTTTCGTTGGTTCCGGCAGGAAAAAAATTTACGGCTTTGATGAGCAGCTGGAGATCTTCTAAGCTCCATTGAGCTGAATCACGCGGTAGATTTTTACGCGATGCCGCTCTTTCTGCCTGCTGCATCACTTCTGCTCTTTCCTTTTCGATTCTTTCCTCAATCTCTTGCAACCATTTCAGGAAAATTAATCTACCATCTTCCAGTGTCTGACCCTGTAACTCTTCGTTCACTTCTTTGAGCTCTTCCAAATTAAGAATTTCACACATCTTTTCCATTGATGCCATATGGTGTAACGTTTCATTTTCACTGCCAGTATAATAATTATTCTCTTTGCATACAGTACGCAAACTTTTCCTCTGTTTCTTAAGCGCGCGGTTCAAAAGTTCCTTCTCCTTTCTGGCTGCATCTTGTTTGGCCTTTTCCTCTGCCTCATGCTCTTCTTTCTTTTTGCGCTCCATTTCCAGAAATTCCTGTTTCTTACGCTCTTCTTCATCTTGTCGAGCTTTCAAAGCCTCTTGCCGGGCTTTTTTCTGTGCAATTTTCTGTTCCTTATCTTCTTGCACGAATCTCTGAATTCTCGGGTCACATTTATAAGCTGTATCAACCAAAAGGCGAAGTCTTACCATTTCTTCCTTCTTCCTTTTAGCTCTAGCTGCTTTGTTTTGCTTATCCATCCATTTTCGTATACCTCGTTCTTGTCCTTTGTCCTTTTCCTCTTCATCCAAGTAAGAATACTCTCTCCATGACTCAAACAAATACCAAAAGGAATAAAAATTTTCTACTTCCTCTCGTGGAGAATCAATTTGCCCCAAGAGAGGAACTGGAGTCTTTTCGGACCATCTGGCATTTCTTTCAAACACTGGGCCAAACACTTCAAAAAACTTTGTCTTGGATAACTCATTTGCTGCTGGTATTGAGTCATCAAACTCAGGATCTACTGAGTCGTATGATCTTCTTTTCTGGGGGTTTCCAAGTATTTCCCACGCTTTGGTTATGCATGAAAAATAATCATCATTATCAGCCTGTATGCCGCCTGCTTTACGTTTGTCTGGATGATGGAGAAGTACTACTTGTCTATAAGCTTTTTTTATTTCTTCTTCAGTTGCATTAAACCTTAGGTGGGCCAAACCTAAAACGGCATAATGATCTTGGTCTTTCCATTCCTTGGGGTCTAATGTCTTAAGATAGTTTAAGTCCACTTCTTTTGCAGAATTAACTTTAGCTGTAACCACTGATGCACCCAACTCGCGTTTAGTTTTGGCATCACTCTCAATTTTGTGTAAACGCATATAATAATCCCTAAATGTTGGGCCAACACACTCAACACGGCACTTGACGACTTTAACTAATTGCTTCATTTTATCACTAACCTCCAATGCTTTCATCTTTGAAACCGGCACACCATTGCCATTTAGGTCCCACTCTTCACCGCAGTCTTCAGATTCACTATGTAATTCATTTAATGAACTGTTAACAGTGGACTCCTCTTCCATCTTAACAGCCGTAACTACAATAATAACACAATAACTTCTAATTCTACCGTTGTCAAAGTAGATTTCTGGACTGAAATGATAAGAGGCACATAACACGAGTTTCGAAAATGGTTGGATTATTTGACTGAGACGTGTTTATAAGTGTTATAGCACGCCTATAAATAGTTTCACTAAAATTTGATATTGTTGACGGAAACGTGCACCGAAGTAACGAACACTAACGTCATACAAATAAGACTCACGTTACCTCGCAAAGAAATTTACACATTCGCCAAACGTTCTTACCTTGTCAAATGAAATTCTATTTACGGTTGCAGTGAAGGCAGCGCCAAGCATCGAGTACCGCTCTTTTCGAATTTGCGCATTCAACGGAACGACCCTCAATTTTGTTTCAACTCTCCTCCCAATTAGCGAAATGCACTCATCCATAGGCAAAATTTCTACTTATACTTTAACTTTGAACAATAATGAAATAATTGTTAATGGACTGTCACCGTTTGACATCCATTACCATCTGATAATTAAAGTTTTCATAATAAACATCTAAATTGCTTGAATATTATTGACCTTCAATTTTACAAGGTAAGTCACAGTTTACAAGGCAAATCATGCCACAGAGAAAATAAAACATATATATCAATCAAGCGTACAAATTGCATATGCTATAAATGCCTTATATTTTAAAACTTTCATAATTATTTAAAAATGCGTTTACCTAATAATATCCTTTGGTGATATAAATATAACCCTGATCAATAATGATCATAATCTTAAAGATTAAGGTAGCATAAGAGTAATATTTTTATTATTCAGTGTCAAAACTTATAAAAAAGGAAAACAATCCTCATGGTTTTTTACATTGAATAAACAATATCTATACATGAAAGTGTCAAGCATCATGAGATGGAAATCTTTCATGCTGCTAATATTTGATGTAAGAACTCTGCAATTTCCATGTATATTTATTAACTTTCTTCTACACCCATTGAAAGAAATACCATGATGATGTTGCTTTGTAAAAAAACCATGATCATGTAAAATAAATTTATACATCTGGAAATTACAGAGTTATTTCATCAAAATTTCTCATTGGGAAACATCTGGATCCAGTTATTACTATTTTAACATGTTATATTCATACATTTTTATGCATTCACTTATATGTCAGCTGAATAAGAATAAAATATGAAAATATAAAAGCAATAAAATTACTTAGGGATTACAGTTAAACACATCAGATATAATGAAGTCTAATATGCATTACATTTCTCAAGCACAAAATCGAATACCAGGCTGCATGGAGTATTTTTAAGTGTACAACTACCTATAAAAATAATTATATTAGTCATTAAATATAAGATAGAATGGACCTTGTCAATGAAAAGATAATATTTTACATCAAAATATAAGGGTAAGATGTACAATGAGTGTAAAATTCATCAACGAATATAGTGCATTGGATTGTAAAAAAAAACCCTGACGCCTAACAGCAAAAGGGGAACAGAGAAAGAAGAAGAAGGGGATTGTAACAAAAATGAAAAAGTTTTAAATTTAACAACACTACCATGCATTACCTATTCTTGCTGAGTTTGGCAGCTGATTAAACAGTTTAATATGCTCATATGACCTATTGAATGTTGGGCTTTTTTTTAATCAGTACTGTTTTACCGATAAGTGGTTCTTTTTTTTTCCTTGTGATGCAATCATGGGTTTCTCATCTTTTGGGGAATGTGTAGAGGTTGTCCCTTACATATATAAGTACCGAATTTCAAGGCCATGCTCCAGATGGCTCTTGTATAAAGTATAATACATTGATTTCATGCTAACCGGGTTAGCCTGGTGGGTAGCATGCTCATCGGCTAACCCAAAGGTCGCAGGTTCAAATTGCACCTAGGACATGGTTGTTGTGTTTTTTCAGTTGAGTTTTTTCTATAACTTGAAGAGATGTAAAATGACCATAACTGTCAAAGCATCCTATAAACAAAAAATACTACTACTGATTTCATATTTTCAGTGAAAATCATCTTACTTAGCTTTCTAAAAATGCAGAGGACCTTTGATAATTTCTTACACTCATCAGTAATATGGGAGCTCTAGGTCAATTTGGAGTCAAGAGATAACCCCAGTAGTTAAAAATACTCGTAGTTAATAGAGGCTGATGTATCAGAGACATGGACCATTGGAAAAACAGACAATAGAAGCCTTCAAAGCTAAGTCGATGTGAAATACTAAAAGGAGAAGAAGAATAAGGTGGATAGGACACACACACTGAGGCACAGACTGGGTTCATGAATAGAAGGAAAAATAGAGGGGAAGGCCCTGCAAGAGGAAGACTGATGGACAAATATATATAGGGAAAATTATAAAAGACATTAGATAGAAGACCTACCAAGTAGCATGAGAGCTAGCACTAGATGGGAAAGGATGGAGGGGGCTGCAGTCGACCAATTTTCAAATTCAGAAGGTCTGATGATGAGAGGCTGATACTTTGTGGAAATCCATTATTTCCAAAAGTAGATAGGATTTTAATAAAACTTTTCTTTCCCATGAAAATAATTTTATTTGGGCAACTGGTTTCACTAATCGGTACCATCTTCAGGCCTATACAAGAAGGTTTTAATGGGGACTTATATACCCAGGAGGAAGAGGGTGGTTCTGGAGGGGGAAAGCGAAGTTGGTTACTGGAAGGTTGACCCTCTGTCACATGTGCAGAAGGTGTGAAGTCTTGGGAAGGGTGGCAGGGGTGGAAGTGAGCAAGGTCAGGTCGTGGAAGGAGTAAAATACTTTATTTCTATGAGGGGTGAATGGAAGGGGAACAAATAGTCATGAATGATCTGTTTGTCTCCTTTTTATTAACTCGCTTTCTTGTCTGTTTGTTTTTCCATTCAGGTCAAAGTTGGGAATCGATTTTAAGCTAACTTCTCTATGAGCTAGAGACTTGGAACTTTAAATATATCTCAGAACTGGATGACAATGCAATCATAACCAATTATATATATGAACACACATGTATATAGTAATATATATATACATATTTCCGTGCGAGGTAGAAGGCAATGGTTGAGGGGTCCACAGTACTAAACACACTAAATTCGTCGTCCTGATCAGACATCACATTGGCTTTGCGTTAGCGAGCGGAATTACTGTATTCAGGTTCTAGGTTCGAATCTCGCAGGGGTCAAATGTTTTTGCGGGAACCAAGCGTGAATTTTTCAGGGCTGTCGGGAGATCGTTGGAAAAGGTTTAATATAATTTTATTTCTGATATCTCCTGGGCGTCGCCGGAAGAAAATTGTATTCCTGTGGTGGGAAACGGATTATCTCTACGAGAAAAATCATAAAATGTAAGATCCCAGCACGTCCTCCACCCATGTGAGGAATGTCTGTGTCTCACCCTGTGGTGGCGACCCAATACGGGGGTATCGGGTAACACCAACATTGTAATTGCAATGGCTACATTGTAGCCGAGGAGTGACCGAGGAACGCCGGTGGGGGAGAGAGGAGGAGCACAGCGGGACAAGTGGCAGTTAGGTTTGGATCGTGAAAGCGAGAGCAATAAATGTGTTTTCATTTTCCTTCAGTTCCCGGCTTCTCCTTTGATGGACCCCACTGATGGAAACTCATCGTTACATAAATAACAAATATGTAAAAACCATGTTCAAAAATGAACTAAAAAGTATGAAATAATTATATAAAGTTAAAAAAAAAATTAAAAATAACATTTTTAAAATGGACTAAAAAGTATGAAATAATTTATCTTATACTCGTACAGATTTATAAACATGTACAGATTGTCCTGAAAATTTGATAATTTATTATAAGATATTTTATATATTATATTAAGATATTTTAATAGTTTTGAAATAAATGCAAAATTTAAAACGAAAAATGTGGGGTGGATGTAATCGATAATAGTAGGGAGTGTTGGGGGTTGCTGTCGTTGAGAAAACGCACGCATAGACGTAGGTGCACTATTTATGCCTCAATTATCTATGTATAGTATGTGCTCCACGTTTTTCATGTTGGTATAGAGGCCATGCCAGCCCATGTCAAAAAAATTCCTTGGGGACTACCTCATCTCGGGACAAAGAACTGTCCCGGGCATTCCCTTGGTTTGGCTGAGAAGCATGAGAGTGCTTTCGATGCTCACTCTTCGAATGTTGCCAAAGGAATCCAGCGGCCCAGACAATCGACGGTGGTGGGAAACCACTACCCTTGGCCCAATAGAAGAATAAGGAATGGAGACCACACTGTCCCTTTTCCTAAAAAGCTCTGGGCCGAACCACCATACCTCAGAACAAAGAACTGCTCTGAGTAATTGGCATTTGCCTGGAGCAATGTAAGGTGATAACAAGGTGTGGGGGGTGGGAATCACAACTGTTTCTCCCAGTGACTACTCTTCTGTGTTGCCAGAGGAATTTGGCAGACAAGAGAGCTGAGGGTCGGGGGGAGTTCTTTACATTTGTGTGGACCCTCAGTGGTTATGGTCTCCCGGGGATAAGTGACTCCTAGGTAGTAGATCCCCTCCCGGGATCTGTCCCCCTCTCGTGTCATGAGGGGAGCGGTACCCTGGCCTGGGAGGCCCCCAAAGATCCAAGCGATTAGCTAACGCTTCTGGTCATGGACTGGGAGGTCCCCACTAATGGCGGCATATAGGGGAATGTAATGGATGTCCATTCTCTGCTTGCTCCATCGTGTCGTCATCGACAGGGATCGGCCGAGGATAAGGGAGGGGTGGGAGACATGCAGGGGCGGTTGAGGAGAGAAGGGGGAAGCTATAATTGATTACTATATGCCATAGAGGGGAGGGAATTGGCTTTGTCTTTCATTCATTGTATAATTTCTTTTTTTTCTAAGGAATTCAATTCCCTACCTTTATTTTGGAAGTGTAGAACTTTGAATGTGAAATCACATGAATGATTCTGTTCTACGAGTATCATAATTATGCATCAAAAATAGTAAGGGAACCAAGGATGTACCTTGTGTAGCACCATTAATTTCATTGCAGTCTCTTGATTGATTGATTGCTTACATCACACCCACATCGAGGATATGCTGGTCCTACCCCTGGGTTGGGTAAACAAACCAATCTTATAACATTTTAAAACTTTGACTTTTTAATCTATTTCCACAAGCGGCAAGTAAGGTCAGTGTAGACAGATTTAAAAAGGTATTGCTGGAAAGTAAAAAGGTACTAGTAAAGCATTTTATTTAATTAATGATTTCCTTGAACATGAAAATATTGATGTGCAGTTCCGAATTTACAAATTGTGTGATGTATATTTTATGTGTGTGTATTATTCATGTTGTGCATTTCATTGACAAAGACTATTGTGCATGCTATGGTTTTAATGTTGAATAAAATTATTATTATTGTGCTCTTCTATTATCTACATATTGTATGTAAGTAATAACAGTGACAAATTATTCTTTATTCAATTTGGTCTTAGAGATTGGATGGGATCAAATAATCACACAACAAGAATAAATCACACTCATAAGCACAACAGATACCAATACCTTTAAATTAACACTCCAGATATTCTGAGATGATATAGAATACATGCTCAAGGAAGGATACTTTCAATTTGCTTTTATCCCCTTGGCTGCGGAAAACTGCAACTACGTTTGTTAGGCAAGTGAGGAGATCATGTTTTTATACATTTGACCATCACCTTCATACTCTCTCCAAATTTTATGGCCCAACCTTTCTAAGAAATGTTCTAATGGTCACACTTTCTTATTGTTCTGGTATAGTGCTCACCATTCCAGTGTCATTTGGAAAGGTCTACAACCTTCAGGCAAGTTTGAAGAATACATTCCATCCTTCAAGTTTTGTGAAATTATTTTCTGAAACACCCTCATAATTTTCCTCAGTTGCCTGTGAGTTTTGATACGTAGCCTATAGGTTTTAATTTTGGAGTTTGGAGTTTGAAATAATTACGGATTCCTATGAAAGTGGTAGATTGTTGGCGGACTTTGTGAAGAGTAAACCGGGATACAGGATGGCATGGGACAGAAGAAGTTCTATGGATATCAAGTGTAGATAAGGTCAATCTAAGAAGGCATTCATGGAAATGAGGCAACAACTATGCTCAAGGACAATATCACTCCAAACAAGGAAGCAGTATGTGAAAACATTCATGTGGAGTATGGCATTCTAAGGATCAGAGACCAGATCATTGGAAAAATAGACCTGAAAAGAATTGGAAATTCTTCATTGGAAAGAGACCAGAAAAAACAGACCAAAGTGGATAGGACACACACCTTGAGGCAATATGAATTGGTGAAGAATATACTATAAGGAAAAATACAAGGGAAGACCCTGCAAGGAAGGTTGAGGGACGAAAATGTAGGGCAAATTATGAGAGAAATTAGACAGAAAAACTACCAAGGAGTAAGAGAACACTAGACAGGAGAGGATGGATGGCTGTAGTCAATCAAGTAGTTATGAGGGCGCATCTACAATGTAGGTCACTTTCACTACTCTAACTACATTAAAGTTTCAGAACTTTAAGAGTCAGCATGTATAAATAAATATCCTCTAAAATGGTATATAAAATGAAAGCAATAAAAACTCCAAATAAGATTAAATAAAAATAAAAGCTTTGGAGAGTATATATATATATATATACATATGTATACATATATACATTTAGATATATTACTTATACTTTCCTTCAAAGTCCAGAGCTTTTAAAAAATAATATCACACAGGTCAGAACAACATGGTCATCACCTGGGATGGTCTCTAGAGCACCCCCAATGTTCAAACTTTCACATGCTGCTTGGTATGTATCACACTTCGTCAGAATATGTCAAATGTACTGAGAAGACTTGCAGTCATCACATCAAGGAGACTTGTCTTCCGTAAAGATGTATGAGTGTGTCAGGGGGCAGTGACCCATTCCCAATCATGTGATGGCAACTCTCCCCTCTAACTGCTCATGACAGGAGGGCCATGCTGACACCACATTCTTCACTATCTGCAATTAATTATTTTTAAAAAATATTGTAATAATAATAACATTTATTGCTCTCAATGTCTACCCAAACATCATTCTGCCTTTGCATTGGCCACCTTCAGTAAAGAAATGCAATGAAATCATACACAATCACATCACTGATACAATTACTAATGCATTGTTGCTAACAAACATTGAAAAAGAATTTTTTTTAAACTCTACACTATCAAAATTAAATAGCCATATTTTTACTCTCACCAAGAATATTCTCTCTTTTTTGTCCTTTATATAGCTAGGTAGAATATTATAAGTCATGTGTGAAACGTGAAAAATGCTGAAAAAATTTAAATTTTTTAATTGTAAAAATGACAGAAAAATGCTCGAGAATAAAAACACTAATGCTGAAACATCACAGAGTAAAATTCAGTGCTGGATGCAGATGGGATGGGAATGATTTTAATAGCCCAGAAAATATTTCACTAATAGTTAAGGATTGACAAATTACTTTGAAAGATATGCTATTACAAATCTTTGACAACAGTGTATGCAGTTGTATTGCAACAAAAGAGACAATTTAAGCTTTCGCCGTTTCTTATCAGTGCCCTGATTAAACGAACTAGCTTCCTTAATAGACAGAGAACAATACAAATTTTCACACATTTTAATTCCCATGTCTACATCTCCCAAAGCCTTCCTCAAAAGCTTTATTTGCTTCCAACTCTGCACTAATTTTACCAGTAGATATCAATTTTTAAGAAATGAATTCTCTCTTATTTTGATTTTTATAATTAATATTTTAATTTACCCAATTATTTTGTTATAATTTATCTTAAAGCCATACAAAATATTACTTTTTCTGCAGACAAAATCGGCTACTTTATGAGTGCTGCAATTCTACGGAATTTGCAAGTGATTCCCACGTCCATGGATGCCATGTGGGCCATTTGTATTAAATCATTTTCATTTTACCAATAGCCTAAATTCCTTTCTATTGGAATATGAAAACAAATTCATGAAAGTATAAAAAAATTGAAGTCATTTAGGAAGCAAATGCATTTTTCATAATAATTTATTTAGAGAAATGTATATGTTACAATGAATTTAGCACTTAACATTTTGAAATTAGTGGGTCCACATATTTTGCATAAATGTTTACATATTAGGATGTGTATCTCTTCCTCTGATTGATATGAGTTTATTGCAACATAGAAATGGGAAAATTCATCTGTTTTTCATGACACATGAAAGAATTAGTTTCTAAGGTGTTAAATAACTCTTTGATACATATTGCTCTAGTCGTGTCGCCTCTTCTGTCAGGCAAGATTATTTAATTCAGAAAATGAAACTATAGTACATGAGTTTTATCAACATTAAAAATGAGTTTATTGTTCAGAAGTTTAAATATGAATGAACAAAATGACAGGATGATTATACTCATCCATACAATATCACTACATCTGCAAGAGTTGAGAAGCAATAACCAATGGGTTTTTTCAGATAGTGATTATGTATACTCTGACAGACTTACCAATGAGACTTTCAGCCAACATAGACTTATTTATTGCCACTGTGAAAGTCCTCAACTTTACCAGGTGAAATTACAGACAAGAGAGGAATTAACAAGAACAAGAAAGAATTCTGTGATAACACTAGGCGCGGTTCATGACTACATATGTACTATAGCACATGGGAATACATGAGGGGTTTATTTACTGTTCAGACAAAATTCGTATGGTCTAAGGAAAAAACAATTTTTCCTTTTGTTTTTGCAATCTCATTTCACATTCATGCCTAAGGCCGTAATATTTCGAAGAGTATGCATCAACGCAATGGAGGGATTGGGGAGGGGACTTGTGTGCTACTTGCTGCCGGAGCACGAAGTCCGGCCATATACTCTGAGTATTTCACACCGGTGACCTTGATATCTCTCCCATGCAAGGTGGGACTATGTGCTTCCACGACGGTAGCTCAATCACGACAACAGCTATGCTTGTAGACATAGTATAGTGGGTATGCGCTAGAGGACTCTTTACCTCTCCTAATGCTATCTATAGGCACTGCATGAAATGTCTATGTCACACCTCGTACACTTGTAGTCCCATCACAGCCAAGGTTCTTACAGATGCTGTAACCACTTGTAACACAGGATTGACTATGGATCTTGCAACACAGAATATGTGTAAAACACAAGAAAGAACCAGCTGCGTAAATCCGTGTTTTGCTCTGGGCTCCTGCACTTCTAGCTGAGATTTGTGTTACACTTGATGACCTCATCTTCTATGGATTTCTCTCTCGTCATCGACTTCTGCATTCCTTGACTGTTATTCTCTCCTGTCACCGACCACCGCACCTTAAGGACTGCGCTTCTGAAATTGTGCACCCTCAGGTGCCAAGCTTGTGATGTGGGTATTGAAGAGTCTCTGTGTCCGTTGTTGTTGATAGTATTGCCATAGTCATCGTCATAGTATTGTTGTCTGCGTGCTTCCTACACAGACCAAACTTTCTCACACAGACAGACTTAACTGACAGAGTAGTATGGAAGTTTTTCTGTGCATCCTTTTCTTTGTATTTAATTTTCATTTGTGTTTAAACCTTATCATCAGTGAATAAAGTTATTCTAAACATTTTTGTGGCATTGTGTTTTGCCTTACATTTTTGTGGGGAAGATAATTTTGTTTTGTTGGTGATAAGCTGCAAAATGATAAATGGTGTTCATGAAAATTTGAGAACATGGACTCTGGAAGAGGATGGAAATAAAAAAATCTGGCCGACTAACACCTCCGCTAAATCTCTCTCAAGTAGGGATCAAGTTCAGCAAATCAACCTACACAAGACATTTCAATGAAAAAATGTACAAAGAATCCAACTGGTAGTGTGATTTGGAAAAAAGCAATGCTTTTCTCTGCTTCCCATGCATTCTATTCTGTGGGGAACACTCATGGAACAAAAATGGAGTACCGAATTATTTACCTGCCTAAAAACAAACCTATTTTTCTTTATGTAAAAAAATAGGTATGTTTCATCTAAAATAAAAGATTGTTTTAGATTTTGTGGGGCATTTGAGTTGGCTCTCAAAAGCGGGTTAACTCTACCTAATTTGTGGTAATAATTCATGACATTACTACTGATGTATCCCGTAAGATACAAACTGTTTTGGATATGAGCATAGAGGTGTAATTTATGACAGATTTGGGGTTTTTAAAAGTAGAGTGCCATGATGCGATAGGTCTGGCGGTATGTATATTATCTGCAGCTGCTCTCTGAGTGGGTGAGAATGTAGACGAGTCATTGCTCTGAGCTATGATAGTGCACGGGTGATGAGTGCTGGGCATATAAAGGATAAAGCAGGACTTTAGACATATGTAAAAAAGGTTTTCCTGACATGAATTACATTCATTGCTATACCCATCATTTGATTCTCATAAGGAGTAGTGCCTCTCAAAATAAGAGTAAAATTATTTTTTGTTGCCCTGGAGGGGATCGCATATTTCCTTTCCTACTCCCCAAAGAGTATTTCTGTTGAAGTGTTGGCTCAAAGGATTCCGAGAGTCTTAAATACAAGGTGGAAGTTCAAAAACAGACTCGTGAACATTGTATATGAGAATGGAGAAATCCTCCTAGATCACTTAGAAATCCTTTAAAATGATGTTTGTGGTGATGCGGACACAGTAGAGAAGGCTCATGGCTTCTTAAATTTATTACAATACAAGAAATTTAACTTTCGGGTGTCACTTTTTCATAAGATTAATATGCCTCATGTAGACATTTTGTAAAAGCAGGTTTGGCATGTAACGCTGACTCGTCAAATATGAAGGAGGGTGTCTGAACCTTCGTAAGAGAAATTCGATAAGGATACGAAAAATATAATTGAACAACTCCAGGATGATGCTGCTGTTTGTCCCCACCCAAAACATTGGAACTATAATGATACAAGCATGTCTCAGGAGAGTTCCTAGTGAAGCCCTTTAAAAAATTGCAAAAGTATTGTCAGATGATTTTTTTTGAGGTCATATAATAGGTCCAAGGAACGCTATCATGAAAATTTAAATTAAGCTTGTTTATGAATTGAAACACTGCTTTAGTGGTGTATTTGGATTTTCATCCGGGTGTTTTGAAATAACTCATTGTTATTAATTAGCTTACTGGTTCAAGAAACTGTATGATCTCGTGGTATACCTGTGTCTCTAAATTTTTGAGACCGCCTAAACTAAAGGTATGAGAAGCTAATTCTCACAGAATCAATGGATCCTGTCTGAGAATGGAGGAGGCAGGATTCGGAAGATGTATCGGACATCATCCAGATGCATTGTGGTATATGGGTATCTTCTTAATAATATTTTCACGTGAGTTAATCCTATTATTAAATTAGTCTTACAAATCGATTTTTAAACTACTTTCTACTATGCCTTAAGCTTCCCTGAGAATAATCTTCCGTAAATTTCTCACTTGGATAAAATATTCGTATTACAATGATATAACCAGTATAAACTGAACTTCATTTTGAGTTAGCCTTCTTTCGAAAAACTCTATGAAATTTTTCGCCACAGGAGACGAAATTATAAATTTCTTGCTTAAACTCTTATGTGTAAGATTTAAATGGCCCTCATTGGATAAAACTATTGCAGCGCTACGGATTGTTCGTGGTCATATAAAAAAAGTTATTTCAATATGAAGTTTGCGAAGCGCAAAACATGAAGTCTGCTGGGTTTTCACCCCGCCTGAATGAAGTCAATCAATAGAATAGTGTCTGTGATTTGATTGCGAGATATCTGTATGTTATCATATTCAAATTTTATTAACGATTCGTGTAACTTTTGTCTTATTATGACCTTAACTTTCATTTTAACAGGATTGTTGCCTTTAAATGATGGACGTGCCAGATAGAGTCCCCTCATTAGTGGATTGTGCTGCTCAAGCAATTGTGTCTCACAGCTCGTTGGTTGACACTATTATTCGTTCTTATCGCCTTCCACCTAATGTAATATTTCGCCTCATGAAATTGTCTTTTATGAAAGGTAAGTTATCCAGCTTCTTTTCATGACTAATGAAGTGCTAATTCTCGTTTCATATTTTTATTTTATACCAGATTTATTTATTTTCAGGACGAATTCTCTCTCTCAAAGCTCTCTTACCTCATTGGCCATACGAAAGACTTGCAATGGATATGTTCTGGCCAGATTTCCGTGAATTCATTAGATGGAAATTACTCAGTGGTTGTGATATTCGCGATATTTTAGACCGCATGAGGTCTTGCTTTATTGTAGCCATGAAGTCTTTCTTTTTTCTATTTCATTCGGAAAAAAGGCCTGGAAAATTTATCTTGGATATTAGCGGAGTTGATTTATGTAAGTATCATTCATACTGTTGTTACAGGATGTTTCTATATTAAATTTATAATTGGTCTTTCATTAGCTGACGTGCAAATACTGTCGGCTATTATGTATTTGAAGAAACTTACTTCTTCGAAGACGTACTCACGGAAAAATAGCTACAAAACAGCGGAAATTGTAGGCCCATGTGAGTGTTACAGCTTATATGATTAATCAGCCCAAAATTGAACTAAGCCCAACACCCATAACACCCACCCATTATATTAGGATGCCATGATTTACCATTAGAAATGCCTCTTTCGAAATGAACTAGTGCATGCATGTATTTATCGATGTCAAACTATGGTTTTATTTTTATTTTCAATGAATTTTCAACTTATCTTTTTCAGATACTCTTTTTATGGATTGTATTATTTCTGATGTAAACATACATTTAATCAATATAATCCAGGAACTTGTAAAACCATTAAAACATAAATTGATTGTGGAATTCAAGAGGCTGGAAATTGTGTCGGTTCCATGGCATAAGGTTTTAAGAATTCTTCACTCATTGAATGAAAAAGTATGTTTCCCAAACAGTTTTATTGAATTTTCCATCTTAAGCAAATCTTTGTGACCAAATATTATATTTAGAATTTATATTTTTATGGTTTAAACATTTGTAATTGTTTTAGTTTTTCATTTTGCTTTGGTACTGGCAGAAACAGCTTTAAAATCAGTTACTGACTACTATTTAACGTTAAAACCAAATAGAAATAAGGTAGAGTATACCCATTGTATTCTTTTTGGTTCCTTTTTAACTTTGGAATCCTTGAAATATTTTACTATTAGCATGCACTTATTAAAAAAGCAGGGATTACTATGAAGAATTAATTTCTTTATGTTATCACATTTATTGCATATAATGCTGCTGCTTCTAACTTAAATTATTGAGAAATTTTATTAGACATCTTTATCGGCATGGCAGTCTCACTAATTCAAATATAAGTTGTAACCTTGAATTTCAACTGCAGTAGTGTGATGTCAGATAAATCGTTGTGACTTCCTTCTTTTTCTTATAATTTTTAATTATTTTTTTGTGTGAGTGATGGCCTGAAGAAGAAAATCCCCCAAGTCCTGAGTGTTAGACTAAGTGTGATGTGATTAGGTCACTGCATCTCTACATACCCCAGCAAGGAAACCCTTATGTTCTTTGCCTTCTCATTCATTATATTCTTTGTCTGAAGGTAATATTTTCCTTTGCAATATTACTCTTTTTTTGTATTTCGAAATATACTGGATCCAGTCTTATTTTCTCTTGTAATTTCCCTTTACTAATGTCTTTACTTAAGTATACTGCGTTGTTGATAGTGTCGGACATTACATGGTGGAAATGAATCATCATAGCGAAATGAAAAAACCAACTTTACCAAGCTGGTTTTTTCATTTCGCTAAATTGTAGATACCACAGTGATCAACCCGAAGGTTGGTATGTTAAGTGAGGGTAGAGCTCACCTAGTACT
>WURS02000015.1:1091096-1119075 GCA_011762765.2 Rhinocypha anisoptera | reverse complement strand
GTCTCATTTGACTGTGTTGGCCTTAGCTTATCTCACAAATAGTAGTCCCAGGACGACAGACAATCTCTTGAACCTCTACTTATTTATGGAATCGTAATTGTTAACCGTAGGTCATATCTTTTCTATGATTGTTCATGAAATGTCGCCAAAGAAACTACCGATGCTTGACGTAAATTAGTTATGTGTAGGTGAGTTTTGGTGACAATATTTTAAATTTTTTTAAATGAAACGATCTATTTTCAATGCATTTGTGGATGGATTAATAAAACTACTTCATTGCTTATTTTCGCCCACTTTTGGTGCCGCTATTAATGCCCTAAAGAGGTGAATTTAAATGATCGTCGGCAGAACAGGTGTGCACTATAACGAGATTTTTTGTCATTTATCAGCTCTCATTAGAGCGGACTTCTACTGTATTTAGTCCAGACTTACAAAATCCATGTGAAAAAATAAAGCTAAATGTTTCAAAATATTTCATTGTTGCTCAGGGAGATCCCATCTGCTCTCTTCCCCTTTTGACTTTCACTGATCTCAAAAATAGTGGACATGCAATCTCTCTAGAGCACCTTCCAATCATAGTTGTTAATCATAGATCATAACACACCTACAATCTTTCAGGAAATGATGCCAATGAGTAGTTACAGTTCTTGATTTAGGTTAGTTATGAGTTAATGACATTTGGTGACGATATTTTATGACTTTCAACAAAACAAAATTTTCGATGCATCTGTGGCTGGATTAATAAAACAACTTAATGGTTTATCTCCACCCACTTTTGGCACGATTATGTACATCTCAATTGAGGTCTTAAAATTAGCATTGGCTATAAAAGGTTTTATGAAATTTTTAAGCAGTCATATTATATATAATGAACTCCAACTGTATACAATACCAATATATGGTCCAGTAATGGTACCCTGGCATACTATAAATGGCAGGAGTATTGTTTGTTAGCAACTAATACTTAGCACAAATTATTTTTATCAACTTTCAATCTGTTTATATGAAAAATATTTTAAAGAACAGAATGACTCAACATATGCAAAAACAAATGATACAGCATTTAAGCAGGTGTTTGTTAAGATTATCTAAGAAGTATCCCTTGGCATTTTTTAAAGTCCTACTCACTGAAATATCAAACCCATGTACAATCATCCTTATTTCCATCTGAGCATTTTAACCCACCAATGACATTTAATTTTAAGAGAAAAAGTTTGTTGGAATTATAATTACAGTGTTTGGGAAGCCTAAAATTTTACACACCTTGGTAGTTGATACATGATAGCAGATTGAGAAAAATGCAGCATAAGAGTTTAAATAAACCATCATAGTTTATAGCACCTTCGTATAAGTTAAACTTCCCTTTACTGAATAATAAACAATGCTTTAAGTGCTAACTTCATGAAAGTAGTTAAAATCCAGAACAGAAGAGGAGCAAGATACTTTTCCACATTCTCCAAGGCTGTGGAAAAGTACTGCATAAGGCCAATTATAGGGCAAGCCTAAAATTTATGAAAATAAACTAAAAAAAAAGAAAAGTAAATTTAATTTCCTCTTTCCTTTGAATTATAATTCCCTGTAAGCTCATGAATCATGTAACCACTGTATTGTCAACATTTTAGGAGTATTTTAAAGCTCACACAATAACTTTGGCTCCAATTCTATCAATGTAGCATTTAAAAATAGACCCACCAAAACATTCGAAGATGCATAGGATACACAAATGTTTTTTAAATGACAAGTTCTCTAACATAGTACAAAATGTTTCAAGGGGACATTTAAGAGGAAAAAAGGGCACTATATTTAAGCCTTTATGGAATATTGTTCTTCTTCTGTATTGTTATCGCTATATAGTGTATATTCATGAGATTTTACTAGAAGCATTTAAATAAAAGGTACATTCAAGTGATAAGGCCTCCAATTTTTTTTCTAACTAATTATTCACCTTAAAAACAATGAAACTTGTGTTACTTCTCAACATAAACTCCCTGTAGCCGTACACATTTTTTGCAACGTCAACGCCATGATTCTATGGCTGTGGTAAAGGCTTCCTTAGGAGTTTATTTTGACCACTGGAAAATCCCTGTGATGCTGTCGGTGTGCGAGGCCAAGATTGTTTTGGTTCATTGTCACATGATGCCTTCTTTAAACTGTCGCACTCATGAGCCACTTTCGGCACATCCATGACTACATTACCACGTCTCCTTCAACAGGCGATGAATTTCAATCGGTATCGCATCACGAATGATTAAATGCTGGTCATGTAACGAAAACGTAGTCATTTGTAGTATCGAAAATTTCTCTTTCTTGTGGCTGCCGCTAGAGGTTCTGTCTGTCATATAGTGCTGCCATCTCTGACATTCACAAATATTGCCCACTTATTTCAAACAAATTGCATGTTTCTGTTTCCATTTCGGAAAAAAAAATTGGGAGGCGTTACAACTTTAATGCACCTCGCATTTCAGTGGTTGATCAACATCACTGCAGGAGCAACATGAAATTAAATTCTTATTCTAAACAGCAATGTAAAAAGTAAGATGAGACACTAAAGGTCTTTTGAGACATCACATGTCACCAGCAAGATAATCACATAATTTACACACACGACAATAGCTTTTATCCAGAAAAAGACAATACTCCAAATTGACCCAATTAATAATCTCAAGCAATGAAGAACATACATTAGTCAAGAAAAATATTAAAACTCAATAAAGAAGAATTACTGCCACTTATATACTTACGTGGGGAATATGAACGAGAACGGGATCTGTCATACCGCCTCCGAGATCGATAGTATGGAGAAGGTGACCTGCGATAACCTCCACCTCCACTTCCACCACCCCCACGATAACCCCCAAAGTCACTGTAATAGAATAAACAAGCAAAGAACATGTGAAAACAAATTACGGTAACAACAAAAATGGGTTCTGATCTGCCAAGTGTACACTTCATTAAATACTGGAGTGCTGGAGGATCCGATGCAATAATAGTTATGAATCATATCCATACCCTAAGGAAGTGAATTTGCTGCATATATAGTTCCTGGAAGAGAGTAATTATTCAGTTTTTCTTTATTCCTCTTTATTTCCCAGGTGAAAATAATGATACAACAAACTGGAAAATACAGATATAACAGGATTATATGAAAATTACTGGCTCAGAAGAAATTTGTATTTTCAACTCCGATAACTGCTCATACTCATCTGTGCATTTTCAATTCCTAAACAAAAATAGGAGGTTAAACACCCTAGTCACAAACTTTTACTGATCCAAAAAGAAATAAATGTGGAAACAAGACATTTTCCTTCACACAGCCTTTAAGACTGCAGAAATTACATTAGTCATTGTAAATAACTTACAAAAATTGTGTGCAACAAATAACTCAAATGTTCATGTCTGTAGAAATCATTTACTATAAAACAGGTGTCTCCAAACTTTTCAGCCTGAGGGCCAGATTAGTCAATATACCCATAAATTTCCATTATTTTTTCCGAACATAAAAAGGTCTCCATGGGCCGGATGCAACCCGCAGGTTGTAGTTTAGAGACCCCTGCTATAAAATAACTTAATACGCTAAAAAGAATCAAGATAAAGACTTTAAACACATGCACATTATAATCAGCTACCTTTTGTGACCAAAGGTGAGAATGAATTCTGTGCATGGCCAATACTTTAAGCCATATGCAAGTTAATACAATGCACAAGTGTGAGTCAAGCCCAATGGAGAAGTTATCAAAAATGAAACAAGAGAATATATCTGGAGACCTGAAAAAGCTTAACAAGACATTACCTGTAATAGAAACTTGGAATCAAGCTTACTAATGACTTGGTGAAGTGAACTATCTTACTATAGATGGAAGCATTTACTTTGTACACAAAAATTCTCACTGGAATGAATCGTAGTTAAAGAACCACACTACCTTTCAGGTTTAGAATGGCCACCTTTCCACTGACACCCTTCTGCCATACTGAAAAAGAATCGTTGACTCAATTCCATTCCTTAATAACAACACTTATTATGCTAAAAATAACTCCCTTAAAAAAATGACAAGACATTCCAAGTACTTACTAAGTTGGTTTCCCCATGTAAATCCCAGGAGTTGGAGTGTGGGCACGCTGTGTTATAGAGTAATCAACACGAATTCTGCGACCATCTATTTCCATTCCAGTGCACTGCTCTTTAGCTGCTTTGGCATCTTCAGTACTTTCAAAGTACACAAAGGAAAATCCTCTCGATCTTCCAGTCTGCAATTAAGACAGAGAGCCTAAATTAGATTACCTTGGCTGATTTAGTTGCAAAAGCCTTTTATCAACTCATTTTCAACATCCTAAAACATCTGGCCTTAAGGATAGGACTATATGCATAATCTTAGTAATTTAAGTTTAATCCAATATCAATTACAATCGATATTGACAAATAAGAAATCATACTGGTACACCATAATAAATGCAACAAATCTTCAAGACCAAAAAATATACCTGCTAGTACAATTAAGGAAGATGCAATTAATTCTGCACCATCTCAATTATCTTTAAGATGATTAACTCTGAGCATGATAGGAGTTGGAAAATTGGGAGTATCATACCTAATTTCAAGATTGACAAGGAGGTTATAAGTAACTATCCACAAAATAACTTCTTTGTTAGACACTGCAATTGTAATCATGAAATGATGAAAAAATGTGTCTACGTGAAATGAAATAGGTTTCTCATGCGTATACACTGAGATCAGCAAGAACAGTATGCAGGTAAATACAGTGTGTACTATTCCAATTAAGTTCTCCAAATTGCAGCTCCAAAGCACCACCTAACTGCAGTTCTTAAGGTTCAATATAGAAGTTGGTTGAAAGTACTTTCAAATAAGTATAGAGGGTAGCTTTCAAAACTATCAAGCTGTGATAAAATGAATATAACCCTGAGGTCTGCTGCAGGGAAATGTTATAGGGCCATTTGTCTTGGTTTACATATTATGCATTCAACACTATGATTAAGATATTTGCAAATAATGCCAGGGGCATTACCAACCTTCAAGCTGGGGGGTATTAAAATTTTATAAATCTTACTGGGAAAGGAGGTATAAAACATTTGTTTGTAGAAGCATTTATTTTGATAAGGGAATTATTCAATTAATGATGCATAATTGTTCACTTCACTTGTAAATGACAGTAATAAAAGATATTAGTTTTTCTTGGATGTATTTACAAAGAATTATTTTACACGATCAGTTACGATGGATTACCGTCGGCACCAATGAGAAACTTAGGGAACTCCAGATACATAAAAAAAGATGATAAAAATACAATAATTCTACCATGAAATTTCTATTGAAAATATAACTTAAAACCCATGACTGCCTGTCATATGACTCAAGTTCTATTAGTTTGCCTATGCCATATTTATCAAATGGTTGGGAGAAATCACAAAAAACCCCTTAGTGCCGTTAGTTTTTACACAATAATGTCAAGTTATGCAAGAATAAAAGTTGGAATAAGTAAATCTACCACCCATAAATCCATATATTGACCCCATCAGAAAATTGTATATATACTGTATACACATCTTGTAAACTATTCTACTAGTATTTATTATCCTCCATTATATACAACCAAGTATTTTAATTGGAAAGTCAAGCAATAGTTCTCCAGCAATGACCCTGGCATTAGAATTACCTAGATACCACTGAAGAAGAAAATTCCATTATAGGTCCAATAAATTTCACCAAGGAGGCCGTTACTTGGTGGAATTCCAAAATGACACAGAATACACAAGTTTTTGCTTTGTTTTATTTTCATAGAATATTATCGTTCAACATAACGTCAAGTTCCATTCATAATATATTTTAACCAGTGGAAATGGATAAATCGTTATCCCTAGCAAATCTTACAAGCCCTGACAGATCGTGATTGCAGATTACAACCACTAGCAAAATCACTAGTTAACGCACAATACAAATTTTAACCACAACCTAAAATTAAGTTTAGCGAATCACTGTCCAGTACAATGTAAAAAATATACACTCGGTGTTATTCACTATTTTGGTGGAAGTACGCAACTCTGCGTAGTTCCCTTGCGTTATCAGGATATAGAATGCTGTTATATGCCAAACCGAATCAAAGAAAGAATGTCCTTTTCAAAATCTCTAAAGCGTGGGAAAGTTTGAATACGATGTCGGGGGAATATTGAATTCCCAATGGATTATTAAGTAATCCGGAATATCCAGTAATAACTGAAGTCTATTGACTCACCCACCTTAGCATCTATTACCACTTGAACTCTTTCCACAGGGCCATACTTGGAAAAAATGTGATGAAGTTGTTGTTCTGTGGTATAAATACTCAGACCGAAGACACCCAGGCAGCGACTGGGATTAGGGTTATCCTAAAAAGTAGCATATAATAGTATTGTTATACACATACACTATGGACAATAAAGTAATAATATATATGCATATATTTTAAATACTAACCCTACTTCCAACATGCCGTCTTCTATTAGACATTGGACTTCTGGAGTGACTACGGTAGAATTCTCTTCTTCTATCACTGTACCCACAATACTTCCCACGAGGACTGTAAGACCGTGATCTCGAATGAGAGTACCTCGACGACTTGTAGCGCTTGGGAGAGCGCGAACGGCTACGTGACCTATACCGGCCTCTGTATGACATCCTCCTAGAGTAAGAGTAACTCCTATAATATTCAAAATGGATAATTAATGTGATAATAATTAAAAAGGTACCGCATGCGAGCACCACTTTTTCCCACCTGAAAAATTACAACATACCTTGACCGTGAATACGACCGTCCTTGGTGATGTCCTCTTTGAGGGGTATTAGATCTCGACCGGCTTCTACTTTGCTCTCTAGACCTCGACCTTGTAGGCGAAGGAGATTTATCATTTGCTGGTGGACTATGATTAGAACCACTATGAGTCGGGCTGCGCTGTAATAAGTAATAAGGCTCTCAAACTACCATGAAGCATGGCTTTACTAGTTTTACAGAAATGCTTCTTTCCTTCTCATATCTCTTCCACTTCAATTGAGGATGGATAGGATATTACAAATGTATTGCTTAACAATGCTAAAAACATGGAATTCAATGATTGCTACATTATTGATCGCAGCACCGCGTTCACGCGAAGAAGTATCACAAAAGCTAAAGCGGCCCTTAGTGTTTGATAACGTTTACGTTATAACTGAATGGCTAATTAGATTAAGAAATTTAATACTGACCTCCCTGTCACTCATGCCTCGAAAGGATTCACGCAATCCAACGCCCTGCCTTCGAGGACATATATTAGCCTTTCCTCAAAATGGCGACGCCTTTCTAATTAAGGACCAGGCAACGCTTGCTTCTGGAACGACTGTAGGGACCCCTACGTGAGCTCCAATTGGCTCATTCATGATCCCAGTGATAACAGCGTCCCTCGCAACGCGGGAAACAGTTCTCCAGTTGGAGTTCTCAGACAAGATTATCCTTAAATTAATCGATATATACGCTAAAACGAGTTTTGGCACATAAGTATTATGTATAGAAGCAGTTTTGATAGAAAAAATATAAATTTTCCTTTCGTACACGTGTATATCACTTCTTAAAGGTCATGATTTTAATTGTTATAATGAAATTCATTCCTACGTAACATGGTAAGAGTTAACACAATTGCAAAAGTATAAATGTTTTTGTCATTGACTTACTCGATTAAAATTAAAATATTATTTATGTATACGTGGGCTAGTATCATCTACAAAGTGTGTCGTCATTGATTACAGAATATAATAAAAATGTAACATATTTTGTAAAGATATAACACATGGATATGTTAACATGGGAGCCTGCGCAAAGACACAGTCTAAACTACTATAGTTTAGACTGTGGCAAAGATCTAGATCTAGGCCTTATGTTTTTAAATAAAGACCAAATAGGCATTTTACCATCTTTATTGATTATTAAACTAACTATTAATGCATTGATGTTTTTAAAATTGCAAAAAGAAATTAATAATAAGCAAATGATCCGATTAACCTATATTTTTCTCGAGTCATAAAATCTGAAATCGGATCTTCAAAAATTAAAAAAGTCCTTTTGTTATTAAAATTAAGAGCAGTAAAACATGTTTTTATCATATTTTATCACTAAGAAACATAATAATTCATGAGTTTATGAAAAGATACCTCAAAACAAAGAATAATTACCGAAAATTTTTTTGAGAAACTTCGACACTTTTCTTTTAAATTTGCACAAAATTGCTAATGTTTGCAATTTCTTGCAAAAGTTGACTTTACATTCGCCATTAGCAATCTCTAAAACCTATATCTATAAATATATATACATATATGGTTTAGAGGTTGCTAATAACTATATATGCTGGGTTGCTAATATATATTATATGCTTGATTGCTAATATATATATATATAACGAACACACGCACACCCTTATAGACATTCACACACAGAAACAAGAAAATTATCTTACAGACGTGATGTAAGTCTTATCTTTTTCTTGTTTCTGTGTGTGAATGTCTATAAGTTTGTGCGTGTGTTCGTTGTTGCTGCTCATCTGAGTTATTCCTAAGAATATATATATATATAGCCATCGCATAATTTAATTTTTTTTACCACATTTTTGCAATTTTTCGGTTAATTTGCATAAATATTGGCGAATCTGTTCGTAATTTCAAATTGTTTCATTCAGATTTGTGCTCAGCGTGTCAAAAAATCTAAATGAACCTGTTTTCGATTGGATTTGATGATTCACTTGCGAATGCCCCTTTTTTATGACTTGGCCCCTCTGTGCGGCGGTAGCTCTCTTTCCACAGTGGAGCATTACCAACATAAATCGGGGCAAAAGAAAATAGCGTGCGAGATCACTCCTCTCTGTTGCCCAACTCGAGATTGCTCCTTTCTGTCGCCTGTCTCGGGATTGCTCCTCTCTGTCGCCTGGCTCGAGACTGCTCCTCTCTGTCGCCTGGCTCGGGATTGCTCTTCTCTGTCGCCTGACCGCAGATTGCTCCATACTCCACCAAAGCGACGATATGACGTTGCACCATGATGATATTGCAGTTCCAAGTATTATTAGGCAATTTCATTTTTAGTATTTATTTCAGACTTGAGAAGTGAATTTTGAAAGGCCAATTCATTGCCTCTCCCTCTTTATCCCTTTATCCTTCCCATCTTTCTCATGAGAGAACTTATTTTCTCCATCCCTTCTCATATAAAAATGATTAACAGGTGATACATTAGTACTCACAAAAAAGGATAAATTACAAAGGAAAATTTTCTAGTGTAAAATCATTTTTGTTAATTTCAAAATTCCAATTACCTTGGAATCCAAACTAATTGCATGAGTTTCTGTCTCAACTTTAATAACTAATATCATGACAATACATTGTCAATATGATATTTCTTTACATACCTGGATAAAATAGAAGACTTGAATACATTGATGAACCACTCCAATGAAAACTGATACATAGGATTAACAGTTGGCATATCATCTAATGAAAAATAAACTTTTGAAGCATGATTGGCTAATGTTTTATAACTGTTACGCTCCAAATCTATTTCTGTTTCAACTTTTTTATGTTTTTCCAGTTCATCCAATAATTTAATGGATAAAACCTAAACAACAAATATAATGGAAGAGTGAAAAGATCATGTTACGTATGACATATAGAATATGATACCAACATATGACATGCCCTATATTTGTATGTATACATCAAATATCTAGAACAATAAATTATTATAATATCACCAACAATTTAAAAAATTGATACTATGTGTTCATTACCTTTGAGGAATCAAGTCCAGCTACAGCAGACTCACTGTCCAAAATATTTCCTGTAACTGATGACAAAAGGCTCAACACATCATCCTCCACTTTTTGAATTCGCTTTCTATTTTCGTCAATCATAGATCTTAATAGCATCCACTCATGCTCCAATTGAGGCCTGGCATATGTAAGAAAAACATTTATATTCATACATATCATCATGTGAAGTGAAACAATTTTTCCCTTTTTATAGTTTATTTTGTAAACAAGTGGAGGATGTAGGGTTGCTCTCTGGAATCAGATTCATATAAAAAATGACCTTTCATTGGAAACACATGGACAAGCATTTGAGAATGATCAGTTCACTTCATTACCTGGTAATATTATTTTTGGTTCACAGTCTCACCCAGAGTAATGGCTGCAATACATTTTGATGAATTTTATTCAAGGTTAGTGCATAGTACTCGTATCATATTCTGAGGAGCATCAAACTATACTTCCAGGGAATTATAAATCCAAAAAGGATAGTTTGACTCATAGGCAATTAATCTCATTACTGTCTAATTCTCAAGGGGCTAAGAATACTTCAGGAGACATTGGTAGCTGAGTGTGAAGAGCACTTAGCTATAGAAAAGGGGACCTAATTTCAAGACCTGATGACATCTCTGGACACCTCCAAAGCTGAGAGTGATTTTCTGGGTACCAGATCTTCCTTCCTTTCACTGTAGGTGGCAAAGGGGAAGGAAGTGGCCCCTATGATTGCCTTGATATACAAATTTTCACTCTCTTTTGGGCTTAGTACCAGATGACCTCTCTACCCTTACCTAAAAAGCAGCCTTCAGATTAATTACTATGGTGGTCTGCCATGCAAATGTAGTTAGTTTTAACATATTCAATTTTTTTGTGAAGCAAGGATTTAAGTAGTGAATTCTCAATCCTGTTTTCCCTCCAACTTCCCTTTGACTATATTTGCATTTCTTGCCCCTTCATTAACCTTTGTATAAGGGTAGTATTTTTGTTGACCTAAAAAGTATGCATTATATTGAACAGCACCTCAGGTGGGCACTGTGGGAACAGGGTAGAAGTGAGGGAATAAAAGACAAAGTGACAGTAGTTAGAGAACCATGGTAAGGTAAAAGCCACATCTCTTATTTCATTTCTCTGGTGATACTTATTTCTGTGTTTTGATTATCTCTTCCAGAAAGCTATTGGAACATGTCTAATGTACTTGGAAAAATAAATATGTTCTAATTTTTGGTCCCCAGTGGTAGCAGGATAGAGGTAAAAATATGAGATTCAGGACCACCCAGAAAGTATTAGATTTCATATAATGTAACAGAACCCTTCTGGAATGAATGTTTAGGTGCCCATTTGCTTTTTGTGATTCTGAGCAATTTGGGATAGAGCATTTTATCTGAAAATTACTATAGATTTTAACTGAATCTTGTTTGACTATGGAGATATCTTTTGGTCCATTGAATACTTACCATAATCATTTGACTTATGTGGCAATAGTCACTCACTGTTGGAATATAGTACAATCAAATAAATGATTTAAAGTATTTCAGTTTCTAAGAGTACCCAGACAATGTTAAAAAAATTGAAGAGATAACTTTTAGTGGAGTATTCACTCACTTGGTCATGCTCACAGCAACACTAAGCAACTGATATTCCAACCCCTCCCTGGATACAGTGAAATTTATAATAGTAAACATGGCATATATATCAGAATCAAACTGAGGTTCTCTTATGCCACTTGTGAGATACAATCGAAAGTTTTTATTGTAGCCAATAGTTTTAGTTCCAATGTTGATAAACCAGCGACCTCCTGCAATTAATTAGCTTAAGTAAGTGCTAATGGCAAAAATCATTAAAATACATCAAAGGACCACAATTAAATATCATACCACTTTCAAAAATTTCCCGCTTGATCAAAGGATGAAGAGTGGGATTAACATTTCCGTTAAAGTTCTCCAAAAGAACTGGCAGTCCTTGAGTAACACTTGTTTCAATTGAGGTTATTAAACTTGAGTCTTCCATTTTCATTACATTTAGACCATTTTTGTTTTCCATATTTTTAACCCACTTGGATGCAAGATGCTGAGGATCTACCATGAGGCAAAACCTTAAAATAAGGTATGAATAATATTAAGTTATAAAATTTTCATGGATGTTTAGTAGCTAACATTGAACTCAGATGTTACTATTGTAGATGACTACAAAAAAATAGGAGCCCAGTAAAATGCATAGGTGCCATAGAAAAAGCAGAAAGCAAATGTAGAAGAAACACACATTAAAACAAAATTTTTCATGTTGTAATCAACATTAAGGTGGCTGTAGATGTAAAAAATGGCTAAAACCAACCTTTTGGAGTTGTTATTGACCACAGCATTTTCAACTGATTGGCAATCTTTGGGCAGACCCATTGTGAACCACTCTTGAATCTTCAATTCATCTCCCATGATGAGGTGGAACATGAAATTTTTAGAGAAAGGAATGTTCTTCTCTTTGCAGAGCCTTTTCCAATAGGTGATACAGCCAACCCTATTAAAATTGAATTTTAATAATGAAATCACTGACTCATAAACTATAATTGATGTCCTATAACATGCACTTCTCTTACAGAAATTTGGCTCAAAAAGGAACACACAGGTCTCATATGCAAATATGAAGCCTTGCTTAGACCAATGACAAGTGTGCACAAAGCCCTTAAAATAAAAATGAAGTTGTTAAGGAATCAATAGTAGTAGTAGGTAATATTTTTATTCATGGGGTGCTTTGATGGCTATGGTCATTTAGCACCTCTTCAAATTATAGAAAAAACCAACTTGAACAAACACAACACCTATGGCCTGGGCCTATGAAGTTGTTGTGGGAAACAGAAATGTAAATTGAGATTAGAAATAAACCTTTCTAGAATAGAGTAAGGAGCACAAACTCACCTTAGAGACTGTTCACACGGAGAGAGATATGCTATGAAGGCTGATGAGAGCAAGATGTCACCCAAAATGTTATCAATTAGTATATCAATATCTTTTAGGGCCAACAACCAATGCTCTTCCTCACCACTCAGTCCACCTGAAAGTGGTAGATGATCAGGAAGAGGCATATAGCAAAAGTTATTAGGAAAAAATTGAAGGATTCAATCACAAATTGGCAAAGCTAGACCTAAGAAGACCTGAATTAACTAAATGTTCTAATGCAAAACAAAATCCCCAAAAAACTCAATAAAAACTTCCATGATGGGATCATGACATGGCATCATGAAAAGACAAAAGAATATATATGAAGTGGAATATTATAAGCAAATCATAGCAGAACTGGGAAAACAGAATCTTATGCTATATTAAGCAAATAAAATGTAATCAATACCTCCATACACTGAAAAATAATGAGCCACAATGTAATTAGGTTTGTCAGTTTATTTTCAGACTTCACTTTATTTTGAATCTTAGCAGTGTGTTTTTAAAATGACCATGGTTCGAAGACCATATTGAATGATGCAAAATAGTGTGCTTCATTTAAATTCTTCGACATATTTTTACATATAATGTATCTGTTTTGGTTGAAACATGGCTTAATCTAATAAAAATATCTTGGTGACTGACTCTTTGGGAAAAGTCTAAGCTCTTAGACCATTTTGCTTACACATGGGTGAGGGCATGTATGTGAGAGAGGGGAATCAGCTTGGCATTGCTAATTCTCTAGGCCATATAAGGCACATATTTTTCACAATTTTTAGATTTCCTGAAACAGAATCTCCTGGAAGACAAAGCTCCTGAAGGCTTAACCTTTAGATAGTGGATTGTTGGAATAGTTGGTGAGTGTACCAAGTCATATAATTATGAATTGAAAATTATATTACTTTTAGACATGATTTTTGAAGACATTGGGAGGGGCTGAAAGGAAAAGAAGAGGACTTTCATGTATTTAACCTAAGGTTACAGTGTGAGGAAATTGACTAAAATGTGTAGAATTGATTCAACACAGGCAATTTGAACTTTCATTCTAGGTACTTAACCCAACACATGAAGAAGCTTAATGTACTATTATAATGTAACTATAATTCTGATGAATTGGTAATACATATGCCATTCGGTCTGAGGTAAACACACCGCAACATATCATTGGAGTGTGAACATTCAGTGGGTGAAAACAAGGTCCTCTGAGTAGACTGACTTTCTGAGAGAAACTGGACTCACATCTGTGATGGGTTAGGAAAACTGAACAAGTTTGAGTGTGAGGAACTTCATATCTATGTACAGCATGGGTTTATGACCTTCATTTTCTTTCCAATCCCTTCTCATGCTTTTCATAAATGACAATTTGAGTATAAAACTATCATGACATAGAGAATGTAATCCATCATATTTTAGTAGTCGTAATAATAACCTGTATCTGCATCTGCTTAACATAGTGTCCTCATTATCATGAAGTCTTGGTTGGATTCAGATCATTTCTAGAGTTACACAAGCCCAGACATTAAATGTGGTTCAGGACTGAGGCACACCAAAATGTTCACATTTTACACACCAACCTAAAAGCTTTTCAGCTCGTTGGAGCCTGAGCATGCTTAGCCTGCATGCCTCCTCAAGTTGCTTCTTGTGCTCATCTGTGGCTTCAAGGGAACTCCTTAGCTCAGAGATTTTGCTTTCTAGGCCATGAATCTTTGCCCTCTTCTCCTCCAATGCCCTATTAGTCTCCTGGTATTCCCTATCTGCTATTTCGAACTTCTCTCTTTTTGGAGCTGCAATCTAAGAAAATTTAGAATATTTAACATGAAGAGGATGCTCATATTTTGACAAAAAGAATCATATTTTCTTAGCCTGTACTATTCTACAATTCAACAGGTGATAACCTAGTCTTATTTTCTATTGTAATACATATGGGCAATGCCCAATTTCAAGTATACAAATGCATACACAGTTTAATGAATAAATAATAAAAAATTGACTTAATAGTACAGAATTACCAGTTCACACAATATCAAAAATCAAAATTTACATTATAGTACAAATATATTATAAATATGTTATCAAACAATAAGTAACCTTTCATTCTTCTAATTTTTTAAGAAAATTATTGCATCTTTTAACTATTCTAAATGATGAATACTTTTAAGTAGGTATTGAAAGAATACATAAAATACTTCATAATAAGTTACATATCTTCTCAGATAATCATCCAGCAAAATCTAAGAGCCATAAGATTAAATGCTAAGGCAATGAAGTAATAGTCAATAATTTTCATGAATGTTGTGAGAATTCACAAACATCAAAAAGATCAATTCTGTTAGTATCAAGCAAAGCACCAAACCTTTTCAACTTCATCAAAATTGGACATAGCCAAGACCCATTTACATAATCCCTCTGCAGCTCTTGAAGCCTTCTTCACTTTTTTAGGCTTAAATATGGGATGCTTTATGTAATCCTTCCTAATTTTTGCCATTATCTCTGGTGGTATGTTATGTTTATCATAATCTTTTAGCTTTTGCAAAAAAGACATGTCACTCAAAATTTTTTTGCTTGGTCCCCAATAATCTGTAACCTGAAATAAGTTACAAATGCTTGTAATTTTTTCAGTTTAATAACTTACATCAAAAGGAATTATGCATTAAGGCAGGATAACAACCTTTTTGCCTGATGAATCCTCATTTATCCGGTCAGGCTTGACATCCAACATGACACATACAGCAGCCATTACTAATTTAACTGCTTCTGGAGGATTTTTCATAGATTTCACTAGTGTTATGTCTGCTGGTTTCAAGGTATTCAATGATTTTACAGCACCTATTTTATTTAAAAAAGAATTGATATAATAAAGTTAATTTTCATAAAGATAGGCACAACTCATCTAATTTCAGGAGAGAATAAGTTAGGGATAAATGTAAATAAAGTAAAAGAAATCAGGGGAAATTTTTTTAATATATGAAATCAGGAGGAAATCTTAGACATTCATCAAAACTAAAAGTATGGATTTGTATTTATTTATGAACAAATGATATATAAATACAAATAAATAGTATCCGTCAATTCTATGTTATCAGAATCAGAAAAAATTTTCTCTTATCATTTTCATTTATTCACCAAGGCTGTGATAAACTTGTAGGTAGAGTAGGTACTTGAAAATTTAATGGGGGACTGGTTCAAGTCTCAGTGATGCTCCTGGGTATCATTTCTTATGGATAATGAGAATTCTAGTCATTTCTACACCATGCATCCCAGGTGGACGATAAGAATCTTTGCCATTGTGATGTTTCAATTTTCAACTTCATTTTTACTTAATAATCATCCTGTTTTTCCTAGTAGTATATTTTCATAGTATATTTTTTTCTCACTGAAGAGTAAGCACAATTTTATAGAGTAAGTGTAAGTTTACTGTGTCATTGACGTTGTTATAATTCATGAAATATGGGTTTAAACCTTCCAATAATATTTTATTGAACAAAATGATCTCCTATTAGCCTTTTTTTCCCCTACCTAATCAAGTAAACTTGTGTATTATATCAGGCTATCAAAAAGCATGTGTATTTTGCAGGGAAACTAATAAGAATGGTGGTGTGGCGATATATGTATGTGAAAAGAAACATATGCTTTTCCATAATTGATGTGACAAGATACTGCTCAGAACTAAACTTTGAAATGGTTGCTATCTATGCTAAAAAATATGAAGTAGTTGTAGCCTCATTATACCACTCTCCTAATGGAAATTATCAGTTTTTTTGTGATAAACTGGAACAAGTACTATAATTATATCCGAGTATAGGGAATAAAATTAATATCATTCTATGTGCTGATCTCAATGTTGACATGTCTCAAGCTTCCAATAATGCCTGCACATTGTCTAACCTATTGAGCTCATTCAACCTTCACTGCTCTAATTTTGAACCTATTAGAATGGCTGCATGCCTAGACAATATCATTACTAACTTTAAAGAGACAGAATTTGGTATTAAAATTTTCAACCACTTAGCGATCTCAGCTAGAAATACTAGCATGGCTAAATTTAAGAATGTAATGTACTCCTGGCTTACTGTACATCATTGTATTCTGTTGGAGAGTTCTTTTCTCATACCACTTGCGATATTGTATTCTAATGTGTTTGATTAATTGTAATAAAATTGAAGGTAAATTGTATGTTTTTTTGTACACTCATGTGTGTTTGAACATTTGACGAGGTCTATGTATTTTCTAAATACTTTTGATCAATAAAAATATCTACTCATCTATGTAAAATGAAGAAAGTGAATACGTGAACTTAATGTAAAATGGAAGACTAATTAACTGGTTGTCAGAATAAATAGCATTTTCAACCAAGGTAATAGGACATATCAATTTTTTTATAGGATATATCATTAGGAGGATCAATTTTCTTAAAATGTAGACGTTAATCAAGACATCTAACATTTTTGTGTTGATTTTTATCATTCTTCAAATGATCAGGTGGATTTATTGTGTATATTTTGAATTATCAAGAAATATTACCCACATGCCATGTACCCTTGGGTTTTTCTTTAACCTATTTTCAAAGGCTAAAATGAATTTCCTGTTTTCATACAAGGTATAATACAAAGACAAAATACAACCAAATAAGAGGTATAAAATAATTCTTAGACATGTCACTACTCTCAATTACAATAAAGTTACGAGAGTTTGACAATAGTCTCTATAAGAATACCTTCAAGTATTGGAATCACTTGAGCCAGATCTTTTTCACAATCATCCTTCAACTCTTGGGCAGCCTTTGCTTTTTCATTGGCCTCAATCTCATCCTCCCTGATGATGGCTGACGCTTGCTCCAGAGCTGTTGTCTCCTTCTCGATTGCCTCCAGCATCATCTTTGATTCTTCATTTGCCCTTAACAACTCTGGTTGCATTTCATCCACTGCTTTCTGCATATTCACAGCCTTCAAAATAGTTTTAAGAAAGTGAAATTATAAAAATTAAATGATAACCCCAGAAATGAATCGGTTATTTCAGGGATTGTGCACTTAGTCATGATTATACTTATGAGTTTGGAGATTTTATTAAATATTCCCCTTTAGCTGTCTCTGAAGGTGTTCCTGAAGGGTCTATTTTGGATTCTCTTTTTTTTCTGATTTGTACATATTAACACTCACCCTAACATCCATAATACATTATCCTATTCTTCTCCAACCTAAGGTTGCTATAAGATTTGAAACTATTTTTTCTACATGACACGTCATGTCTGCCAAACCTTTTATATCTTACTAAACCAGCCTCAGTCTTCAACCCTAAGGATGGTTACTTAAATGGGCAATTTAAAAGAATTTTATAGTTAGTGAAATCAATTGAAACAGAGAAAAGTAAATGTACTCATACCATTTCTGCAGCAGATTTCAACCTCTCAATGCCAATCAGATATTTTTGCTTTTTACTGTAAAGCTCTTCCTTTCTCTGTGGTATTAGTATTTTGCACAGTTCCAGTAACTCAAAATAAGATCCCAATGGAAAATATAGAGTCCTGTGAGTTTTTTCGAAGTAGAGCCTTTCTAAAAATCTGAAAGGCAAGTCACACACCTCAGTCCCTGAATGTAAATTTACATACTTTTTAACATAATGTGACATTTAAATATCCCAGTATGTTATGTTTTAATGTGCGAAAGATATAAGTAGAAATAAAGGCAATATTGATGAATATAATATAGGCTTTGACTTAACATTTAGGTTATTATAGCTTCATACCTTGATGAAATGTGGATGGAAACCACAGCATCAACTAAAGAGCGCTTAACATTTTCATCCAAGTTCAATTTTCCAAAGCCCAAAATTGCTGCTTTCTCAATTGCTTCCTCAGGCCATCTCTGTAGAATTGTCATTGAAACACAGAAATAAGCACGCTTTTTAGGGTTCTGACAGGTTAACATGAAACTGGCAAGCAAATTCCTTACCTCATACACATCTACTGTGCAGCATTTAATGAAAGAAGGATAGCAACGTAGTTTTTCCCGAAATGCTGGACCTGTAGGTCTCATGCAAAGCACCAAATGCAAATTTTCTCTGCAGCAATGGACAAAGAAAGCATACAAAGTCAGTGGATCAATATTGACCGTCCTTCTTGAACCCTGAGCCCTTCTCCCTATCATCTGGAAGCAGAAAGTGTTATCATTTCAGAGAAATGCATACAGTATCCACTCTTAAAAAGGAGGAATATGAAGGAAGAGAGGGGATGTGTGTCATTTATTTGGAAATTTTTTATGAAAATTGAATTGCCAAAGGGAAAATATCACTGGGATGAGATAAACTGGGTGAGATCCTCTTAGATTGGACCCACACAAGGTAGATAGGAAAATAATATTTTTAACAAACATTCAAATTGAAATAAGTACAGTGCATTTAAAGGCATTCGTAGGTAAAGTAGGAAATAAAACCCATAGGGTCATGTACTCATTCAAACCGATATAATCACCAAATGATCAAAACATAGGCCGAAATAAGGAAAGGGATAGTAACACATTCACTGATTCTAAAGAGAAAAAATTTGTCCTTAGCCAGGATTTGAACCATGGATCTCTCAATTACTGGTCAAACGTGCTACCATTAAACCACCAAGAAGTCAGAATTCACCTAGGACTCAGTGGGAGTATATGAAAAAATTATTAAAAAACCTCTTATCCTATCTCCTCTTGTATGTGTCAATCCTCTCAGATGCCTATTTATTATTATAAATAAATTGATTTTTCAAATATTATGCTTAAATCCATGAGAAATAAGGAAAATTTTACCCTTTTTAAGATCGCATTTAATTTTATTTTTAGGGGAATGGCACTAGGCATTAGGCATCAGATCTAAGGATTAAACACTGTAGTAAATAGGATCATTATTAGTAGCTCTAAGCAAAATTCTAGGCCGGCATGTCTTCACATGCTAGTAATTGAAAGATTACCACATAATCCTAATTATATATTACATACCTCAAGAAGTTCCATCTTTTCTTCCACGGAGAATAAATTTGGCACTTCCCCACAGCTTAACAAAGACTCCACATCTGAAAGTAATTCACCATTCATATGCACTTCACTGATGGCCAAAACTGTAGGTTTTGACTTGCCTCCAGCACTCTTTAGGATTTTTTTCAGTGGTTCCCTCCACATTTTCGGGCCTTGATAGGAATAAATGGTTAACAGATGAAGAATTCTGAAACAAGCAAATTACTCAATACAAAGTCATAAAAATAAATCTATTCCATATTATTAAAATAATTATAATCCAAATGGTAACAATGACAATGCCTTCAAACATCAAATTTATGAAATGTACATTACAGATGTCATCCAATATATATTAATAGTTCCTATTAAATATTTAATTCATAATACTGCAACTAACAGAGAAAGTGGTAGTCATTTGTGTTGAGCAATCAGCTGCAGAAAAGAATAAACTGCCTTAGGTGATTTCTCAGAACACTTCCAGCTAAATCGAAGCTTCACGATTTTTTAGATACCAGATATACCTGAGAAACTTCAGGTGGCCCAGTGAAAGGAACTGGCTGACCTTTTTACCCTCACATGTGGAATTCCATAGAGCTTCACTGTATTATGACATTATCAGCTGATGATGCCATAAAATGGTGATGTGCTCTCATGATGAGATATGATGTTTTGATGGACGAATAAGGTTAAAGGGAATCTGGACTAGCTCTGAGGACTGGTTGATTGAGGGATGTTTAATATATCTGGTTCCTCAACACACACAATTTTCCCTTTTCAACTGAAGTTTAATTTAGTGTGGCTCTTGGTTATCCACAGAACAAGTTGTGAAGGAAGAGCACTTGCAACAATTTTGTAGCATATTAAAAGACTTCAATTTTGTGGATATAAATAATACATCAGAAGAGAAGATACTGAGTCTTCTGGGATAACTTTTATAATGGATCATACTGCTGGGACCACAGTCTATAGCAATAAAAGCAATATTGAATGAACCAGAATAAAACCAGGAAGACATGAATCTTCAATATTATCAAACTGCAGAAGCCTTGGCAAGGAATATATCAGAATTCTGTTCCAATAATCCATTTCTACTCACCACTTGAGTAACTAAAATCAACTTCAACAAATTTGTGTCCAACTAAGGCTGCAGCCAATTTGCTTAGGGTAATCTTCCCAACATTGGCAAAACCAATTAGAAGAGCATTTCCTCCAGGCATGGTCAATATCCTGCAAATACGGGAAAGATGCTCCAGGGCATACCTGTGTAAGTGAAAAATGTGCAAATAATGTAATCTGAAACAATAAAAATCAAAATGTCCATTCAAACACTGGAAGATACCAACTCATTACAAAATAACCCAGAAAAGAATGAAGGAGAACATTATAGGATCTTCAAAAGAAGTACCAGGTAAAAAGGCAATAATTAAGACTATTAAAAGAAATCAAAAAGACCTCTGATAAATAAAAGAATAAAGTTCTTGGAAAAGTGAATAAGCTCTGATGAATTAATCTTAATATTAAGAACTTGTTTTTTTTTCATCTCCCTAAGAGGGAAAACCACATTAAAAAGGTATTAAATTTAGCATCACAAATAAAAGCACTGAAAACATCACCTGAGGATTCATGTATCAGGGAGGTAGAAGATTCCACCATTTAATCACTACAAAAGTTTCTCTTCATAATATATGTTGTGTTAGGTTTAGAAATGTTCCAGAGTCAATAGAAATGTTACCAAAGTCAATATAACATAAAGGCCAAAATGAACAAGCAGTTTAGTATTTAAGAGTTTCACACATCAACTTAGAGGTTGGGAGTTAAGAAATAAAATAATCAAGACTGGGAAGTTATTGTCGGATCAGCATTAACAACATGAAGACCAAAAGAGGTGAACAAATTCAAGAGATCACACTTCAAACTGGAATCCATTAAGAAATCAACATTTAGACCTCTGAATAAAATAAAGCCATTCACACTTTGGCTGACAAACATCAGAGTATCATTAAGGACACTGAGAAAACAATAAAAATTACCCCCAGGAGGCCAATAGACACATAAAATAGTCTGTCCCTGTTCAATATTATGGTCACCCCATTACAGTTCAGATATTTCAAGGACTCCTCAAAATATAGCATATTTAATGACCAGAGATAACGGTTTACAGATTGTTTCTCCATTGTTAATTACAATTCTGAGTCCCAGCTCAGGATTTGAATGGACAGAAATGCGATAAAACTGGCATTAGTTTTGTGAATCTGGATCACAGTGGATACCATGAATTAAACCCTCAGGCACAGCCTTTTAAATCCCTGAGGACGGAGGAGAATTGATTTTAAACGAGTTACTATGTACCCATTATAAATTAATATTAAAATTTAATTTAATATAAACCTTTTAAAATAATAATTATCATAAATATAATGTTATTATATACAAGTGAAACCATAGGACGAAGTACGTCAGACATCAATCAGAATGGATTCCAGTTGACATATAGTATCTACGTCGGATGTGCCTGATGGGATAAAATCTTTTTATGGTCAATGTAAACTTTATCCATATATCAACTTTATTGTTATTTTCATTTCAGTATTATGCTTTAAATAACTTTGCAACATTTTAAATGTCTAATTCATTTTTATCCATGTCTTTCCAGCAATAATTATTTCACTTAAATTGCTTGTAGAATCTTTAACTTAAATGTATTATCAGAATTTTGTGAATTTTTGGCAATCATGTGATACGTCAATGTTTATAAAGTTCCTTATTCATTTCAACTTTTGAAATTTAAGTTATGCCTTTTTTTGAAAAAAGATGATACCATTTGAAGATATTTTATAGATTTTGTAAACATATTACCTGAATGGGGATGATTATAGGATGATCTTTTTAGTGAAACATCATATTTAATAAAATTTAAATTCTGGTAAAGTATTATTTTAGAAAGAAGAGTTATTGTGAGAACTGAAACGTCTAGTGAAAAACCATTGAGATTTAAATCATTTTAAATCAACTATACTTAATCATAAAATGCCATTAAAAATCACATGCTTACTTAAAAATCATTATATCCAGCTTCAATTTTTCAACTTCATTATATTCTACCAAGTAGTTTTCAACCACCTCCTGAAAACGTGCAAAATTCATCTCTTCATACTTTTTTGATTTGAACGGGGTATCTGGGTACAGTACACTTCCAAATAGCAATGACTTTAGTGAATCATGCACTTTCTGGAATACAAATTCAAATTCATTCATATTAGTACAACATACTGGCAAATATATTACCATCTGTGCAATTTTCAAGAAAACTGTATCGTAAAAGTAACATTTACCTTTCCTTTCAATGTACCAAGGTTTTCAAATACAGCATCAAAATTTTCCTTAAAGTGTGTTTTTAAGCACCAATTAATTCTTTGAATAAGCCAATCCCGTTCACGGAGATTTAAAAGTCTGTCATAGAATTCACGTAAGATTTCATGAGTCCAAAGTCTGAAAAATCAAATCAATAATTGAAGAGGACCACAGTCATAAAGTTTATTATCATTATCTTTATTTGTCAGATGGTTAGGTATTATAATCTATATTATCAAATTAAGAAGAAAGTAACGACAGATATTTATATTTAGTTCACTTTTAGAAAATCAAGTCACTTGTGTCAGCAATATAATAATCTTTGACACTGAAAAATGCTTTGGTTAGTAGCCAGTAAAATTAGTTTATTTAAAATTTTGAGACATTAACACTAAATGCTGAATCAGGTGATTTATTAAAAAATCTGATGCCCATACATTTCAAATTTTTGCACCTTGCTCAATCAAAAATATGAAGTAACAAGTTTCAATCTGTCTCATTTCACACTTGTGTACATCGGATCTTGTCAAAGGGATTAGTTAAATTTTCTTTTACATCACTTACAGAAATGTATATATATACAGGCTGTACACCCATAATATAATTATAAATGAAAAGTGGTTTTCAGTTATCTCGAGAAGCTAAATGTCAAAATAATGACAACATGATCCATTGCCACATTGGTATAAACATTCCAAAAGGCATTTCCACAACTCTTATCTAAGAAATCTATCTCTGTCAACTCTTATCTCTGCATCTAAGAAACTTAACTTCTTTCTTGTTTATTCCTGTATTTTTGACCCTTTTAGTGCTATGAACACACATATGTGTTCAATCATATCAGTATCTGTAGTACTATTCACACATATATGCAAGTAATTACAGAGGTTTCCTCATGGCCATTGATGCATATAATAGTTTGTCTTTCTCAACCCATGTTTAACATGCTTTTCATTGTATCTCCATGGGGATTTCATAGCAGTGTAGGGAAGTCTCTCTAGAGATGGAGCAAGCATAAACTTTTCTTCTAGAATCGATGAATATGAATTTATGGCCTCTCAAAGACTTTCTGGCCACTCTGCCTCTTTCAATTTTTCCCAATGCATGGGAAAGGTACAATAAAGTTCACATGCATTTAAAACTTAGTACAACAGTATTATTTCCTTTCCCCTAACCTCTGATATATCTTTCAAGAGGACTTATAGGAATTTTTCTGCCATTACTGAGTGAACTTTGGACCGGTGAATGCTTTTCAGGCTTACAGATGAGTAAACGTTACAGAGTCTGGTGCAATATGGCGGAATCAATCCATAATCAAATAAAGACAATTTGCAATTTCCTCAGAAAAACAAAACTTCTTCTTTATTCCTGACTAGCTTGTTTACTATACCATTTTCAAGAGACAATGGTGTAGTACACCAAAACTAGTCGTGAATAAAGAAGAAGTTTTGTTTTTTTTGTGGAAATTGCAAATTGTCCTTATTTGATTACAGATAAGTATTTTGTCATTGTGGAAGAATTATAATTATGATCAATATTTTTAGGGAATGTGGAAGAAACCTCCAATGTTCGGGATTATCTCAGGTTAATAAAAGTGGGAAAAGACCAACAAAGTTGAGGGGATGGGGTCACAGACAATCCCCTCCAGATTGCTATGTAAACAACAAAGGAAGGAAAAGTTCCCCCTTCTGTCAACAGCTTGGAGCCTTGTAACAGATGGTCTGCAACCTTGAAAGCAAGTAAAAAGATATTCTGCTCATCTTTGCTATTTTGCGGGAGATGAATGAGAAAAGCATACATTTGAAAAGTACATGAAACTAAGGCCAGAGCTACAAGTATTTTTTTGTGTCGATTCTAAAGATGACACATCAAACACGATAAAAGAGGCTATTCTCTATAGAGATGGTAGTGTATATTATTAGCTTGTAATAGATATATGTATATTGTACCATCAATTTAAGTCCACAGCTGTATGAATAAATGCACCTTAAAACATGTTATCTTGGAAAATTGCATTAGTAAAGAAACACGAAGACAGTCCCATTGGTAAAGAATATTGTTCTTTTCCATGTATCCTATTATTACAGTGAAAACAAAACACTCAAGGATCTATAAGAACAAGGAAATGTAAAATGAACCTGTTTAAAATTATGATAAATAATTTCTGTTTATAGCGACATTACTTATAATGTTCTCTTCTTAAAAAAATGACAGTTTTTGTTTGTTCATTTTTTTCATTTCCAACTCAAGATACTTTTAAGTTTTTGGTGAATACTCTGGCTGAATAATGTTTTTTGTTTGAACATTGTATGTTTTGTTCATGAAATATACAACACAGAGTAGAAGCATTTAAAGTTCTAAAAAAATTGTGCATGCTGAGGGTATTTAAAAGTCTCAGACTGCTGCGCATAAAGTGAAACATAATTGGAGGAAATGCTTAGCAAAGAAAAGGTTAACCCTTCTAGTTGGTCCACAAATTTAAATAGTCAGACTCTACTCAATTTATTAATTTTTCTTTCAATTTAATTTTGTGCAGCTTTGGCTTAACTAGTCTTGAGCTAATTACTTGAAGGTTCTGCATTCAAAAAAATTTATGAAAGAATTCTAACAGGTATAATGATATAAGCTGTGGAAAAGTATTATTATGGGACCATATAACATACACATCATGAAGTGGTAAATGAAATTAACTTTATAAGAACAAATTATTTCATTCTACCTTATCAACACCCTCCTGCTATCTACAGATTCTTTATTTATTAAAGAACAACCTTGAATTACTCTTGAAATATCATGCAAGTTAAACATGTAATGACATTTTAGTGGGCTTGGTAGTAAATTTTCCTTGATGTCAGTGTATATTTTGAGAGTTGCATTAACAATGGCCACTACAGCTCCAGCTATGTCAGCACCAAAGTTTCGATTCTGAAAAGAATATGAATTATTTTATTGGATAATTTATTATATCAATTTCTTATTCTATAATGTCTAGAAAACATATTTCGCATAGTGAAAATTTAAATGTATGAATTATTCTTCACTTATATAACAGTGAATACTTACTTGGTATAAACAACTATCATAATAATTTCAATATGAATATAATGATAATGCTAAAGATCACATATGATATAGCTCTGGAAAACTTGTTCAAGATCATGTACCTAATACTCTGCAAGTTTTATAATGTGCAGTGAATGTGGACATAAGAATGTATCAGCATACATCCATTTGCCTCCTCTTCTCAAACACTTGATTACATTTATATGGTCATCATATTGCCTAACCAGGTGACATATTTAGTTCTAACCCCTGCATTACACTAAGATAATGAGAAATTGACCAAGGTGGTGCTGTGGAAGGCTGAAGCTCTGATGCCACATAAGGGCTGCTGATCCTACCATAATGCCATATTAGACAGGCCTCCACCCAGATGGCAAATAAGGTTGCCACAATATTGCATTAAGGCTATGAGATCCTTAGAATTGTTGCCAAGACTGCCCCATTGTTGCAGAAGCATTGACAAAATAAGGTTTCAATCCCAATGTTACTTAAGGCTGCATCAAGGTTGTTTTTTGCAGTCTTTCTCCTACATGTGCGCAGAGGAAGTTTTAGTGCTTGAGAAATAAAGCTGAAGAAGCAGATAACAGTACATGTTACGAATGGATCTTTTCATAGGCCTGAAAAACATCGTGCTCCCTTGTTGGATAGACATTTTTGGAGAAGTTTTCTGTCAAGAATTGTAAAGTGAGGATTGTCAGCATAAGGGATGAGTTTTCTGAAAAGTAATTAGAGAGTTAAAAGTCATGAAATTCTTCACAGTTGCCAGTACAAAGCATTTTAGTGTTAGTATTCACTTTGGCCATGTCATATTGCTTGAGATAGAACCTAAATAAAGCACACTGTTTTCAAAAGTGTCAAAAGAGAAGACTTCTTGGTTCAGATTTGAAAATCTTTTGGTGAACTACAGGGGATCTTCTGAAATAATTGCAGTCTTTCATCTTGTTCACTTCAAAGAAATGCGAGTAGCATTACATTTTTATTATTTTTTTTATATTTTTACCTTAATACTGAACTTACTAAACTTTATGCACCTTTAGGTATATGCTACATGTATGCAAAGAATTTAGATTAGTTTCACTAAACAGGCATGCTTTTCCTGAGTCACGGGTGAGTTAGGGTACATAGTGTATACTTGCAATGTAAATTACAAATGTGCCTAATTTTTCTTTAAATTATTTCCAAATGCTGTATAAATGTATATCCTAGTCCATACATTTATTTAAATTTCCTTATCCAGGCATTTTAACTTACTGACTTAACCAGGCAAGGTGAGTCTATAAGACTCTTCGTGCATTGTTCATGTGCTAAGAGGATTTTATAATAATAATATTCTATACATAATTTTTATTTAAATTAAAAGTGAATTTCCATGTTAACCCAGATAGCAAATAGATAACTACATATATCATTATCTATTATATTGATCTAGATATCTCTCTCTCTATATATATATATATCTATTTGCTGGAGTATTTGTCTGGATTGCAGTATTCACAGCAACCACTTAGATCAATTTTCAAGGCTTAGCCATAGAGTTCCCATCCGAATGCCTGGTAAATCAATAGAGTTCCCATCTGAACCCCTTTCCTCTGCCATGAAAATTCTCACTCTTCCTTCTATGTATATTTTAAGTTGTGTGTGTTTTGTGAATTCACACCCTAATATCTTTCCTATTAACTCTGACTATCACACCTACTCGACCCGAATTAAATCCAACATTCACTCAAATCAACACACTTATTCACTTTCCTTAAAGGGTCCTCAGCATTCTGCATCTATGTTGTACAATAAATTACCGTCAAACATCAAAGCTATTTCCTCAATTAAAAGCTTTAAAGCTGA
>WURS02000015.1:1073198-1088053 GCA_011762765.2 Rhinocypha anisoptera | reverse complement strand
GGGTTGTATTACCTCCGTGCAAATGCTTCTCTTGTCTCGTCGATTTGACGGAGGCGTGCGACCAATATGGCCATGGAAGCCACTTAGACAAAAAAATACTACTATCGGATCTTTCCGTATCACGACCCCAACACACAGATCTAACTTGTCTTCCTTGCGTTTTTATCTCCAAATATATCGTGGTTGTTTTGAAAACCATTTTTGCTATATCCCGGCCGCGTTGAAACGGTCCTGCGCGAAAATTTCTGCACACCCCCTCACTGTCTTCAGATAACCCCCACTCCGGGCTCCTTCCTTCCCCTACCAGAGTAACGTCATCGTAGTTGCCAGCTCTTGTCGTTTCGGTTCTCTCCTGGCTGCCTGGCACGGTGCTGGTGGTGACAAAAGTGCGGTGCTTGGCGCGGATGAGGGAGAGGTTGTTCTCCGCAGTATCTGCCCTGTCCTCGGCGGCCTCCAGCTCACGCTGGAAGCGCCTCACTCGGGTCACGCTCTGCTGGGACATGCCCTCCTGCGGATGATTAAAAATAATCCATTAGCAACAAAGGATGACTTAATAAGGAAGTGTTGACTACTGATCCAAGGTACACAAACTGATTGCTTGATAACTAAATACTGAGGCCATCATTCAAACATTCATGTCAAGTTCAGATGATGACAAGGATCACAAAACCAAATATGAACTCTCGGACCAAAACTGAGAGTCTAATGATCTTTTAAATTTATACACGCCATATATCCTAGTCCAACAAATATGTCACTTTCTCTTTGCAGGAGGAAAGGGTTTCCCCATTTACAAAGAGGAATAGGTCAGATGATATTTAGCTACAAGCATATAAGATTGAAGTATACAAACTCCATTTTTTGAATTTATTCTCCTAAAGTAGTTGAGTATTTGGAAAGTTGTAGGTTTAGAGTTCTCTTTTTAATCCTTATGATAAGTAAACACCTTTAAAACAATCCTATAAATATCATTGACAAAAAAGAAATATATGAGTAGTAAATTTTCAGCTCCTACATTTTTCTTATGAATTTGATATTTTCATTTAAGTGTAAATTTTTAGATTACTTAAACATAAGAGGGTTTTAAAATGACAAATCAAATTGTGACATTATCTTATATTTAATGAAAAATAATAAACCTTCTCATCAATGACATCTATTCAAAGTAATGCTCCTTCTCCTTCTACTTAAGAGAACTTTATATCAAAGGCTCTGCATATTCTGTCTTATGTCTTCAAAAAATTACTTATAATAAAAAGGATATGACCTCATCTGTTGTATTTAAAATAAGAGACAAAGTCATTCAATTATTATTTTTGAATTGTGAATGATTACTATGGCCATTGGAATAATAAAGTACATAGATTCACCCAAGCCTTACTATCACTATTTATTGCCACTATGTTGTAAAATAGCATTAGTAGAATTTTCATTGCAGGTATTCACAATTATTTCATTCATTTATTTGGTGATAAAACATGTATCTGGTTTCAGGATTCATTTCTAATGATACAGAGTAATAAAATGTCATATGTGTTCCTTCTCCATCTCATGATTAATTTCTGGATGCATTTTCCATTAATCACAAGTTCTTATTTCATCCTATTTCAAATACTCACGCATTCCTGGAGTTGCCTCTTGTAGATGTTGACCTTCTGTGTGACCTTGTCAAGGGCTTCTTGCAGCAGGGAAACATTCTTGTGGTCTTCCTCACACTGCAGCATCATTTCCTTGACACTGCGCTCCTTCTTGCGCAGGATCTTGATGGTCTCTGCATGGCGGCGCTTCTCTTCGTCCAACTCCAGTTCCAGATCCCTCACCTTGAATAAGAAGTGAAAAAGGCCAAATGGTAAGTAATGACCTTGACACCATGAATGGACTTCAATGTTCTTCAACAAACAATTATTAGCCTCCCAACACCCCACTCCAAACATCTTTCATCAGATGACGGCAACAAAGAAACTGGGGATGATTTAAAGATTTGATTGAATCAAGCAGGGTGCTCTGAGGTTTTTTAATGACAAGAGGTTAACAAAAGTCTTGAGTAACAGAACTTAAAATTCATGGATTGGAAATGAATTTTTTGAAACAGAAACTTTTTAGGTGGGAAAAGGTATCTGTTGCACACATAATGATTTACATAAGCGTGTTTCAGCAATCGGATTCTACCTTGGCCTTACTGTTTTGGCATAACCCATCACATGATTTGCCCCTTCTACAGCCACTGATAATTAATGAAGTTGAAAAGGGAAAAGATAAATAGGTAGTTAGATATATGTACATGTGATCTTAAAACAAGCTCAGACTCAACTAGATTTGGAGATCACTATTAACTATCTAAAATGGGCTACCCTTAAGAGAAATTTGGAATCAATTCATATATGCCATTTAAAAAAAATAAAATATATGAATTGAGAGAAATGCAATTTTAAGCCACCAAAATAATAATTTAGTGGGTTTTTTTGAATCAATAAATATTCCTAAAATATAACTAGATAAATCTAAAACTTGTTATGTTTTCCCTTTATTTTCAATGTATTTTCTTTTACCATGAATTTACAACACATGGCATTCCAATGTTCCCCGTTACACTTTTAGCTTAACTAATTTATTTGGTATATTTTAATATTTATATCTTATTTATTACCATCCATTACCCACTCTTATGACAAATGCAACTTTTTGCATTGGAGGAGCATGGTTTTTCTCATCCCCATTAGCATGGTTTTTCTCACCCCCATTAACCTCTAATAGAAGTTTGGTTATTTAGTATCAGAAAACAGATGTCGAGCATAATATAAATTTTTTATATTTGTAATGATTACCTTTTACCCCTATCTCATCACTAAAAATCCTACAAAACTATTTGTAGTCTACACTATTCCCACTAATTTGTTCTCTAACAGATTTAAGTTCCATGCCACTGTATAACAAAAGTGCAATTTTCCACATCCCTTTTATCCTTGATACAATGTCCTGAAATTTAAAGTACAGCAAAAAAGTTGCTTCATTTATAAATTTACAAGAAAAGATATAATTTGTCAGCCATTTCAGGTTCCTCTGACCAAAGGTAAATTATGTTTAAAATTTGGAGTGAGGTTTATTAGACATAGTGTCGACAGTGACTAGAATGAAAATAGTTCCCAACTTACTCTAGCCTCCAGTTTGCTGATCACACGGCGTCCTCCAACAATGGCATTTGCCTCGACTTCCTCAAGACGGACGGAAAGATTCTTGACCTCAATCTCCAAGGACTTCTTGATGGACTCGATCTTCACCACGCGCTCCTGTTCCTCGTGCAGCATCTCGACGGTGTGCTTGAGCTCCACCTGCACTCGCTGGTAACGTTCATCAGCCACCTGAGACAATTTCACAGATAAACTACAATGAAAATAATCATCAAGCAGTTCGCCTCCTCAATGATGGAGCTGTTTGGACAGCATCAGAAAAAAATGGCCAGGTACAAACAGAGGAGAAAAGGAGTGTAAAGAAATGAGAAGGATAACTGAATTAGTAATAAGAGAGCCATTGATGAACTTGAGTATGTAAGCGCATATAACAGGGTTATTAATTGAGGAAAAATAGGAAATGATGTTAAATTACCACATAGATCAAAGACGGAGAAAGAAACATTCTCAATAGGAATTGCATTCTGGGTAGGAAGGTGAGCATAGAATTTATTTATTTTACAATTGTCCACACAGCACTAAGTGGTCAATTACAGTGGACTGTTTAACCAACATTTTCATAACAAGGACAAACAAAACAAACTTATCCATGTCCTAGGTGGGGAATGAAAAATCCACCTAGCTGTGATTAGAACCTGTGACCTCCAAATTGGCAGACGAGGATGTTACCCTGCCACCAAGGCCTGCAGGACTTTCAGGACGTGGGTGTGAAAAAGGCTAGAGATGAAACTGAATGGACAGTAATGTTTTAAGGAATGACAATGGAGAAGAGAATTTCTTTGGGACAAATATGAGTAAGACAAAAGTTAATGGCAATTATACAAAGTGGTAATAGGGTACTAAAGACAATGTTTTGTAAACGACAAATAAAGAGTAATTATAATGCTTATTATCATTTTAATACTAACAGTAAGTAATTAGGGAACTTCAAAAAATATTTCTAGCTTCATGGAAAGGTTTGTGCATTTCACAGTTTTTTTTTTTTTAAGGTCCAGTGGACACCAACCTCTGTCTGGAGTTACCATTCCAAGGAAGGATTTTGGGAAGCTGTGGATGTCCTCAAATGCTTACCCTCAATTCTTTGGTGACTTCATCGTAGTCGGAGGCCAAGGTGCTCAGCTCCTGTTCAATCTTGACCTTGATGGCAGACAGGTTGACGTTGATTGTTGTGAGTTCATTCACGCGGCTCTGGGACTCCTCGTACTGCAGTTCAGCAGTGCGTCTGCCTCGGAGGGCCTGAGTTGGAACAAAATAATTGGTGCAATTGGTATTCCTACACCTGTGTCCCGATTCAATTTAAAAAAAATAAAATTTGAATATTGGAGCCCTGTGAAATCAATGACATGACCTCTGGCAACTCTTTTCAAAATTAACAGTTCCAAAAACGTACTTTGTTGGTAACGTAATGGTAACTTGTTGCTAGTTCTAAGATGATGATTTGGTAAGAATCTTAAATTTTGCCTATTTGATTCATGTGATCTTTAACTAATTAGAGAGTTTCCATGTCAATGAAGGTGGGAAATTCCATTATCCTCTTTGTTCCCAGATGATTTGAAAAAAAGCCAAGATATGCAACTCATTAATTAAGGTCCCCTTACACAATGAATGATCATTTGCATGAGCCCTTGTCTGATCTCATTGAAAATGATATCTCCCAGAGTGTGCCAGGATTATGCAAGGAGATTTTGGGCATGTCCTAATTTTTTGTTAGCATACTTGCAGATTGAGCACACATTGACTTATGTTTGCTTGGAGAAATAGGGAAATGCCACTTAAAAAATAAAAAATCATATTGTCACTACTTAAAACCCAAACACTGTGGCAAAGAGGCAATTTGAAACATATTAAATTAGGTAGATTGTAAAAATTTTGTTTGTGTAACTATTTCATGATGCCTTGCATAACACCCAGAATTCTAGAAACAGAAATGAGAGTTATTCAAGTGTTGGTAATAACCATATCCATGATTATTTGTAGTAGTTTACTAGAGAATTTTATTATGTATTTCACCTTCATATGCATTTAAATACTAAAATTCTGTGGAAAAGCAATACATATATTCATGGATATACAAACCTTCTGCAAAGTGAAGCTTGGCATTGTAAACTTTATGTTGATAGTAAGTACCATGCACAACATTTGTACATGGTGAAAATAGTGCACAGGAGATTGATGGGAATCGAAAATAATGTCACTGAGAATCTTTAGTGCACAGACCCTCCCCAATTTAATTAATGAACTTAATTCAATATTGTGTGCTATGTAAGTACTCAAGCCACTTTTCCTACTGGGTTAAATATAGAAATAAGGATATTTTACCTTAAACTGGAAATTATTCAGCATCTTAAAATTTGGCAATGTGGAACAGTTGAGGTAGGGAGACATGTCACAATGTACACAGTCATGCCCTAATGATGGAAGAAAAGAATTGCTTGCCTGACTATCTCCTTTGCCCTAAGCATTTTTCCACAATGAGGGCTCTTTCTTATCAAGGACACCTAATAGAGTTATTTTACAAGTCAAAACAAACTCAGCAACCTGAAGAGAGATGTCTAAAAACAGAATCAATTTGTGGAAATACATTTACCTTGCCAGAGGGCATATCCTGATATCCCATTCTGATGTCTAGGAGTTTAACCATTACATATTTATTTGGAAGTTGAATGCTTACTAAGATAATAGCTCATATGTTTTACTAAGATATTCTTGTGACATTCACCAACTTCCGGGAATTAATATAACAGAGTAAATTGAAAAAAATATATATTTTACAGATTCCAGGTTGCCTCGGACTTCCTCCAGTTCAGCAGTGAGTGACTGGATGCGACGCTGGGCTATTCCATACTGGTCAACGGTGACCTGCAATTGCCTGTGGACTTCATCGTAGTGAGCCTGGAGTTCCTGTTCAAACAGAAGACCATTATAAGTGAAAAAACTGTGAAATGTGGTCATATAACTAATTCTAAGTACTGGACACCTTTGGTAAAGTATAACCATTAATATCTAAAATATTTACACATTAAAAAATATTTATTTTCTAAAAGATTCTGACATGTTTGTGAAATGTATGCATGAGGAAAATTCAAAGTGAACATCATAATTTAAAATGCCCATGTAATGTGATGTTGCTAGCATGGATCAAACAAAAATAATTCTCGTTTTCTTTTCTTCTTCATATAAAAAACATTCATGGGTGATATCTGACCATCTCACATCCTCCCTCTTCTAAGACCTATGCCAGAAAAATGGTTAGAACAAGAAATATTTGAGACCCCAAGGCAAAAAACAACAACTTTCAATAGGGATCTTGAAGTAAGATTGGTAAGCATTGCAATTGATGACTTCCATTTGGATTTATACTAATAATAAACAAAATTGACCGGATGATTTTCTGTGATGTAAATTTTTAAATATGTATATCTTTTATAGGTACCACATCTTCCAGAGACTGCCACTAACAGCACAGGGAAAAAAACTGGCTCCTCTATGCTAAGGTGCAATCTTTCACATGGATCTTAGGGCTATGTAGGTGGTTCAAAAACTCCATACATAGAAAGATGGCACCACTTATGTGTATCAAGGTTATTATCAGTCAGGCTGTATGAAATGAGGTAACTACAAAAATGATGGCTTACTTTTATAAGCAGTAAATAGTTTTCATTTTTGAAAAATACAAAAATGAAAATAGCTACTTAGGAACTATAAGTAAATAATATATGATCAAGTATTTTCCTGGTGAACTCCTACAAGTAAATAGTTTTCATTATCGCACAGTGTTCGCCACCTACCAACCAACCTTAAGTTTGAGGACTGGTCTTTACTACATATATTTATATACTTATGGTCTCTTTAAATAACAAGCTTTAACCATGACAAAGTATTTGAGTGAACTATACAATTGCCGTAAGAGAACTTTTTCAGAATTAATTTTTTATCAAAAGGAAGAAAAATCAATTTTCCTGACCATTACTCCCTGTAAAGTAGTTCTGTATTATTTTCAGAGTTGAAATTGCTCTCATGCAATGTCCATAAATCATAACTTGGAGTTCATTATACAGACTGCACATTTTTCTGTGTTAAGATATATAGGTCATGGAAATGAGTTTCATGTCCAGAAAATAACAGTAGTGAGCCATAGATGGAAGAAATTACCTACACGAAATATATAAAAGTTTTACCATAACTACACAATGGGTATCAAATCTTAAATATTGGGGAAGAATCATATTTCAATTCACACAAGATTTTTTGCTTACTGTAAGCTGGAGTGATTGCTTCTTGATGGTCTTCTGAAGTTCAATGTTGTTCTTGTTGGCAACATCCAGAGACATCTCCAATTCGGTGATCTGGATCTGGAGCTTCTTCTTGATTCGTGTGACCTCAGTCTTGAGCTTGGTTTCAGCCTCAACCACACGTGCGTTCAGCTGTTCAATTTCAATGCTGGTCTGCTTGCTGGGGGTAAAATGGAACATTTCTGAGGAAAATTCTCGCACTAAATCTAATATAAATATTCACGATCTTCTAAATGGAGTCTGTGTCTTTTATGAGATTAGGAAACAAATAAAGTCCCATCATTTAGGCTCTCTCGATTTGATGTTGCTTACAAAATTGTCTCTACTGCACCAATGTTAATATCAGAATTTCATCAATGATGCATTTAGATGACTCCAACATTAACATTTAGCTTATAAAAAATCACAATGAAACTGTAAAATATTAAAAGCATACAGTTACCTTTGAACCAGTGATATAATTATGTTAATCAGAAACCATAACTTAAAAAAATTACATTTCTGTTTAATTTGCACTGAATGTAAAAATACCTTGATACTGAATCAATGGTCACTACAAAAGGTTCAATTATTTGAATATGTGAGATCCTGAGCATTTGAGCAAATTGATAAGGTAATCATAAATATGTCACTTTTAAATTAGTGGTGAGACTTAAATGAGTTCCAAAGACAAAGAAGAAAAATTAATATTTGGGCATTACATATTATGGGCACTACACAACATTTTTATGGAAATTCAGTGGTTTATTTACCAACCAATTTACTAAAGAACATCACTAATCAGAAAATTACATGTAATTCTCGCTCATCATAGTCAAGCAATAACATCTATCTGTAATCATTCAGTACCAAATTTCCTAAAATGTTTAGAACCATGATGGAATTTCACTCCTACTTACTTCTTGTGCACATAGTAATTGGATGCTTTATTCACGAAATTCTTCACTTGCACTTTTAAGTCACCAAGCGGTCGATAGCATTGTTCCTCATCGTCGAGCCTTCGCCTGCGTTCATCCATCTCCACTGCATGTTTCCTCTCAGAATGGGAGGACATAGCCTGAACCAAATCCTTCCCCTGCCTCAGCAGTGTACTGATGTCCACTCCAGTCGATGGAGACTCATTTTTCAACAGCTCTGCCTTAGCCCTTGCTTCCACATCAAGTAAGGCATTACGAGATGCAAACTCCAATGTCTTGACTCGCTCCAACCCAGAAAGTTTTGGCTTGATCTCGTCTTCCCAATCAGAGCCTCCTTCATCATCCGTTGTTCCTCCAAAAAGGGCCTTCTTCTCCATCTTCTTGCGCATGGTAACCTTTGCCACAAGGCGTTGCCTCACTAAGGATTCGGTGAGAATTTGCTGTGAGATGGCTTTTGAAGACCTTGTCAGTTTAACATCTGACCTTCGAAGGCTGCCATCCTCTTTCCTCAAACCTACTTCCCTTAGATCTTTGCTTGAGCTTGATTTGAGACTATCTTTCTTGTCTAACATGTCTAACACTGGTTTGTATTGATCGAAGGCATAACGGTAATTATCCTCATACAGGAGGGCTGCAGGTTTCTGCCACTGGGGAGCTGGTTTCAAGTACTGTGAAACAGCCATACTTCACAAAAATGGGATCAGATGTGACTTTTGGTGAGGGAAAACAAACTTTAAAATCACTGCTGATATTTTCGATATTTGGTCCACAATTTGAGTTGATGTAATAAGTTTAGGACAGAGCTCTATTTGATCTCAAAGAAGAGTCTGTTGCCGATGAATGCTTGACTGTTCAAACCTCTTTGATAATGACTTCACTACTCGGGTAGGTATATATATCAAGAGGATAGGCTACCAACTCTCTCTATTTTTAGACATTCTTGAGCTCCGCCTGGATGGTTTCCACTTGAAAGAGGCCAAGAGTCTTTGGCTTTAAGGTATTCACTTGATACTTTTTAGTTGTGAGTTTTGCTACAAAAACAAGGTGCATCATATGTTCATTCTATTTGCCAGACAAATATTTTAAGAATGATCAACTATTTTTTTTAAACTCTTTTTTTGTTATGAAATTGTGGCAAGTGTATACAATGCACCTGCTCCACTATCAGAGTCATCTAGGGTGAATGATGTAAGAATCAAAAATACCTATAGGGCAATTGACATTTTCAAGGTTCAGTTAGGTGAATCATTACTCTGGGATGCCATTTGATTGCAGCAAAACATATTATGTTACATTGGCAATCATCACACAATATGAGAATTGAAGACTGTTATAGTAAATCGAAATTCTCACCAATATTTCCAGTCAAATAAGGTCTCAAACTCTCTAGCTATTAGTGGAAATATATTTTTACAAACGATTTTATTATGGCTACATTATTATAACAACTTAATTGTTCATCATATTATTTTGTTTAAAAGACATCATTTCTTTGAAGAATGCAATAAAAAAGAATCTGAAATAAGTTTTTGCACTTGAGCTAACTTTCCTAATTCTGAGGTGAATTTGATTACTTAACTCAAAGTTTGGAAGGATGGCTGGACTATTTTTAAGGTATATTTCTGTCCTTAGACAAATTTAATCATATATATATATATATATAAAGCGGTGAGAAGTCACTTGTGAATATAACTATGCAATATGACATAAAATAAATGAAAATAAGCTCACATGTTTTTTGTATACCACCACCATTATCATCTGAGAGAGGCACAAAGAAATCTTTTTCTTTGAATGTCTCTCCGTTAATAATGGTGGTGGTATAATAAAAAAACATGCGAGTTTATTTTAATTTATTTTATGTATTGTTTGTCATACATATGACAAGAATTGTTATCAGTTAACTAATGCTAATAATAATATTTTTCACATCATCCTCATTAAGAGTGTCATGAAAAATTCATTTAAAAAAAGTGGTTCCTTTATCATTGTCAGTAATTCATCTTGGCTAATGAAGCATCAAGTGATCATAATTATTTCTTTCATATGTCCATTAAGAGCTGCAATCCAATGCAAATATCACACTCACCGAATGGATTCAATTTCCTCTTCCTTTTCAGTCAGCCTCTTCTCCATCTCATGACGGAAGTGGCCAAATTCAGCAGTGATCCTCTGGCACCTCTGCTCTTCAACCTTGCGTCCCTGTGACCCAAAGGACAAGAGTGATGCAAGTCAGTCCCAAGAAATCAATAGCAATATCATATAGTGTATCTTGTGTTCATAATCTGTTCCATTAAATACAAATGTTGTTTGGTCAATTTCGGAAATAAAGACTGAGGGGTTAGATCCAAGTGACTTTGTCTGAAACACTTGTAGCTTGAAAATGCACACCTCGGGGCAAATATTGGACAATTAGCCCCATCACACAACTTCAGCGTCGTGTGGGTCACAGAACACGCAGGATAAGTTAATGATTCAGGCCAAGAAAGAGATAATTAATACAGTTGGTCGGGTGAATGGTAATATGCTTACTGCAAGTCATAAATGAACATTTGTAGTCAAAGTGAGTTGATAGGAATAAAGCCCCTTAAAATCCTTGAATTTTTAAAGCAACTCATTTTCACAGGAAATTTAACCATCACCATTTGAAGTTTTGCTTATAATTCTTGCTAAATGCTTCTGGTATAAATTTTCCATTGTAGTAAATCATATGAACTTACAGCCTCAGCTTCCTTGTATGCAGCAGTGAGTTCCTCGCGTTCATTCTCCAGTCTGCGCAGTTCAATCTCAAGCTCATGGAGGCGGCGGTTCATGTCAGTGAGCTGGTTGCGAGCGTCATGGAGGTCATCTTGAAAAAAGTAAATCAATCAATTGGTGAAAATGACATACATAATGATTCGATAAAATTTTCTACATGAATCAATGGTTTTTTTTTGGTGGTATGAACAGAAAATATTTCTAAATGATTTGATTTACATTACAGAATAATCTTTCTGTAATATTAGTTAAAACATATTTCTTCAACCCTGAAACCCAATCAAACTCCCAGTGATATTGTGCTTTCATGATATTTTTTTAATAAGCATGTCAAACATGATAAATGCTCAAAACTTACTGGTACAATTTTATCCTTAAGAAAAGTGTCAGTTCTCTTTATTTAAGTCTGACAATTGCCTTTGCAAGTCTAGATAAACTAATACCAGTTTAATTATGACTCCTATATTAGCAAATAAAAGTAAAAAAATAGCCACATAACCCCAAATCCTGCCATTCTGAAATATTTTTTTTTGGTGACTAAAAATTATTATGAGTTCCATTGAGGAGATTTTGTAATTTGTCTGTCATAGATGATTAAAATAGTCTTATTTGGGTACCTTTCTCCAAAAAAACAAAAAATAGATATATAATCAAGAATTGAAACAAGGACAAAAAGATACAGAACAGTAATTGACTGTTATATGTTGACAGTATGGTGAAATCAAGTTTCAAATAAATACTAATTAAATAATCACATCAATCCAGTGATAAAAGTTTTCCAACTTAAAATAAGGTACTACCCATACAGCAAAGGATACCTGACTGTATACCATCTAGCACAAATTATAACTCAAAATTTAAAATAAGATAATTTATTTATTTTCCTATAAATAGTTCATTCATCAATTTAGTGAACTTCCATTGATCTCGTCTTCTACCAATATTAAAATATGAATCGTATTCTCTCATTGTGAGTACCCAGGATCACCAAAATGACACATTCAATTCTTTCATGTCCAAGGTATTTTTACTTCCAGTAAAGAAATCTTTCATTTTCATTGGAACCCAATATTCTTTATTTATCAACTCACAGATCAGCAACACCTTATAACCAATACTGTAACTATGCATGAACTAAGGAAGCTCTTGAAAGCTAATAGGTATTGATCTTTGCATCTAGTATATGGATGTAGTGGTAAATTCAACACATGCTCACAAATGACTTTCTATACATCAAATTATGAATGGAGAGAAAAACATTAAATTAAACTTGAATTTACATTTCATATTTAAGTGTATAGTATTCCTTTCTATGTATTTCATATAAATATGAGAGAATTTGAAATAACTGTTGAAGGTAGATGTTGCGTTATAAGGAGAGGAATCGTTCATTGACTACAGAATCAGTGTAATATAGAAGGGTATAAGTTTAACAGGTTTGAGTGGAATGTTTAAGCTGAAAAATTCATCCATAAATAAGAGGTAATCATACAAATACAATAAGAAAGAAGAGTGCCCACACATTCATGCAAAGTGTAATACTTGAAGGACAGAGAGACAAGAAAATTTTGGGAAAGGAGGGATTCAAGATGGCAGGTAATCAGGGTGTAAGATAATCAGCCATTTTTGCCCACGCTGAGGATTCACTGGCATCGAGGACACACTACATATGTATAATGTTGATTATGTAACCCAGTTTTTGAGAATCAAAATTCTGGAAAATAAGTTTTGTCTAAATTGAAAAGCAATACGGTATCGAAGGACATTCATGTTGAAACAATAATTATAACTTCAAGATAATTTGTTTATTTTTTAAATAAGTAAATTCAATTATTCATGTCATGTCCTTTTCAACAAATAAAAGAATTCATGATCTTAAGTCATATACAGACCTTCATATTAGTGTGCAGTGCAGATAACCTTCCTCTAGAAGTACCATAGACTTATGAAAAAATTAACCTTCTAACTCAAAGAAGAAACGAAGATGTGAAGAGATTTATTTCAGACATAAAACCATGTCCTTGACACTAGTAAATATGGCATTGTTGGACGAATCAGGAAGAATGGAGTCCTTTAGACATCCAGGCTGTAGAGATGGATGGACTGCACACAAAGCGTTAAAGGAATAATGGACTGATCCTCACCAGCAAGCTTCTTGTTCTCCCGGGAGAGGGCATCCTTCTGTTCACGGGTCTTGTCCAGCTCGTGGGTGAGGCGCTGGATTTCAGTCTGCTTGTTGCGCACATCACGCTGGCTCTGCTCATACAAGGCAACCGTCTCTTCCAGGCGGGACTTGAGCTCAATATTGACCTTCTCCAAGTGCTCAACTCTCTTCTGAAGATCCCGGGCAGTGTTGTTGGCCTAAATGAATGAATGAATGCAGGCAAATCATTTAAGTAATACTTAAAGAAAGCAGACATACAGGACAAATTGAATGAAAATTTTAATCATTTCCCTAGATGAAAGTCGTGAAAAATGATGCAGGTTTAGAAAATTTCAAATGACAGCACATGGATAAATGTGATTTGTCATCAATTATTCCATGTTCTAGGATGTGATGATGATATAATTTGGTTTTATGAACCAAATTCATCCATGAATTCATATACAACCAAATTTTTGTTCAACCACAACATCACTTTAATAGTTTATATTTTTAAGGTATGCATGATATGAGTAAAAACTAGCAGTTACAAGCTTAATTTTCTTTTTAGTTAAATGTAATTTAGTAAAACAATAAGACCTTTTTAGTTATTCATTATGGAGATTATGATGAGGCATATTAAAATCATTATGAAGTCCTCAAGATCATTTTGACAAGTCATGCACTCATTTTTTATGAAGATTATGGGAAGGGATAATACCATATTTTCTGGACTATAACACATGGTTTTTCTCCTAAGAAATCCATGGAAAACCACTCTGCCTCATGTATGGTGATGGAATGATTATTTATTTTTCCTGGAATGGTTGGTCAAAATCAGGGTATTTTTTATATGCCCATGTATATTTTAAGGCCAGAAAATATGGTAAATATTTTTTGGGAACACAAGATTGCTCATTGCTGTTTTCATTTGGAAAAACGGATGCCGCTCAAAGGACCACGGCACTGTCATGACAAGGTGGATTATTTGTCACTGCATCTATTTGTCACTGCAAATTCATTGAATGAAATTAAGCTTTTTCTGGAATGACTTTAGCCACTGATGGGAGCAATGCAATTCTTTACCTTCTCCAAGTCAATGATGAGGACCTCCACTTCACTCTGAAGGCGAGACTTGTGCTTCTCAAGAGCATTGACCTTGGCAATCAGAGTTTCAATGTGTTCCTCCTGTTCTGAGAGACGGGCCTGGAACTTGCGCCTTTAATATAAATCATAGAAAATTGAACTATCTGTTGTAATGTACTAATACCTCAATATTTGCTACAAATTAAATTACATTTGTTATAACTTAATTATTGCAAGAACTTAAAGTATAGCTTTTTATAGATTATATGGCAGTTTTTCGTGTGCATAGATTGTTCTTGCATGAATCACCCACATCGAGGAGCCTATATTGAAAAAATAATGAAAATGTTCAGAACAAAAATGATAAACTTCAATTAAGTATCATGACAAACACTTATTCGCGCGTCTGGAGTTGACCTTTTCAAATTCCCTCCCTAATCTCTCCCCTTGCCGGCCGTATTCTGTCGGTGCC
>WURS02000015.1:1052754-1067531 GCA_011762765.2 Rhinocypha anisoptera | reverse complement strand
TAGACATATTTTCATTTATTTCATATCAAGATTAAATATAAACAGAGAGATATACAGGTATAGATAGTTTTCTTAGACAGGGTACTCCAACTCGTCGCCCCTGTCATCGTCGTCGTCTCCGGCGGCGCCGCCCGCCTCGCCCGCCTACGCCGCCAAGAAGAGCAAGAAGACGGTGAAGCTGTTCTGGAAGGAGGTGCGGGAGGACCCCGTGGTGCTGTCCAAGCTGGGGTCGTCGTCCTCGTCGTCCGCGCGAGGTGGCACCATGATATGGGACGAGCTGCAGCCGGTGGCCATAGACACCCAGAAACTGGAGCACCTCTTCGAGTCGAGAGCGAAGGACCTGATTGGAAAGGTTAGAGAGTGAGGGCATCGGCGGTGGTCCTCCGTGGTTTGAGTCGAGGGCCCCCGGTGTGCATAGCTAAGCCTGTACTGCGGAGCTCCGTGCAAAAGAAAGAGAGAGGGGCTCTGGAAGATTGTAATTTTGAACATCTAGAAAGAGTGTGTGCATGCAGAGTAGAGGTGTGTGTGTGTGTGTGTGTGAGGGAGATATATATATATATATATATACACACACAGATAGATGGAAGGGAGAGCATGAGGAGAATAAGAGGTATGCTGTACCATTTTTAATCACTCCCAGATGTTGAATATTCTTAAAGATGAGACTTCCCCCCACTCTTTCACTTCTATGCTGGGAAATTTAAGGAGACTCTTTGGCACCCATTTGGTCTTCTTCTATCTTTTCCAATTCTTGACTTTCCCATGACATTATTGCTGCATACGAATAAGGTGCTGCCACAAAGGGGAATCAAATTATTTCTAGAGAATGAGGGGTTTGGGTGAAAGTTATGGTCGGAGACATGAAAGGGGGGGGGGGGGCATTTAACCAATCCTCGGGAAACAGAAGTATGATGGCTAAATGAGAATCTCCAGTGATCTTTCACTTCATTATTATACATCTGTTTGTCAGAAGCATTCATTTACAGCTCATTTCTGCATTTTAGGATTGTTTACAGTTTTCCCTCATTCTGCCATTTTCTTCCTTCGAGAATTCCTTGTTGGTTCAACTTGTCTTCAATCACTCACCAATTGAGACTTCAACCATCTTAATGTGGGAAGGATCACTTGCAGAATTAGTTTTCTGGGAATATCTAATGGTGCAGCATGACACCATATCACAGGACCATCACCTATTTTATGAATTAGGTTCTAAGTAATGGGGAGGTGGTATCATTCGGGTACAAATATAGAATCTGGAGTTCCAAATGAAAAGTTTCAACTCTAATAAAGTATATTATGCTCCAATCATTAATCAGTTGCACTTATTTTCAATTAATGAAGATTGTGAGGTAGATTTTTGGACTCACCACAGCATACCTCGGTTTAGGTGCACCATAATTGTCTTGCAGGTATCAAAATGCCTCATAAAAACCAATACTTCTCTCAAGTAGTAGAGCTCTAATGAAAATCTAATGCATGCCTCATTGGATTTTTTAGTGTGTTTTGAAAACGTATGCAAATTTTTGCCTGTCTATGAAAGCCAAATAATTGAAGGATGCACTGTATTTGTTATTTTTTTATTTTGACAATGAAAGTTCTGATGAATGGAATATCCTCTTCCAATGTAGCCCCCTCTTTTCAATGAAATCAAAATGAACAAGGTCATGTTGCAATCAGAAATTCTACTAGGGCTGTTTACATACATATATTTTTTTAAACTCATGACTGAAATAAATAATACCTAAAGTACAAATTCTGTTAAGCAGGCTGAATTTTATTCCTTTTTGCTCCCTATTGGAAGTAGCCACCATGTCTCTCTCCGAAAAGATTTAAAAAATGCCTTAAAAGTTTTATATTTTAAGGAGAGTTAAAACAATAAGATTCAAGATAGATTCTCGGACGTGATCTGCCTATGGCTTTCTTAGGGATGAAAGATATTCATTTATTTATTGAAAGATATTTTACAAAATGTTTGGGAAACAAAGCATCCACATTGTACAGATAAGTAAGCCAAAGATACTTTAGATATACATATTACATGAGACCCATTTATTAACATGAATACAATGCTAAATGCTCGTTTAGAAAATTAATTGATACGAAAAATATTAAAACCCAATCAATAGCAAACAAAGCTTGGATTTTTAATATTATTTTTTTGCTATTAAGAATTTTAATTTTGTTTGTCAACGTCAAATTATTATTTCTTGCATCTCCTCTTTGTCCTTTAAAAAAAAAATGGCAATTGTAACATACCTTCATAAGATTAACCCTTTTAATGCCAGTGGGCCAATCTATCGGCCCTAGGGCTACATGCGAAAAGTGCCATGGGCCAATTTATCACCCCAATTTTTTTTATAAATAATTTTTTCTTAAATGTTTAGGAGATACAAAATATAAATTAAATATTTTACTTACCTTGTAAGTGTTTGGAGTGTAAATTTGAAAAAATGACATTAACAAATTGTTATTGATGTATACGAGTATTATATATAATTAAATGTGTAAATCAACAAATTCCAGGAAAAAGCCCTGGCATTTTTCGTATATACCAGGTGATCAGGGCTGGCACTAAAAGTGATCTCTCTATTTTGTTATGCAATCAAGTCTTTAACTCAAGTAACTGCAATCATAGTTGTAAAAGATTCATTTGTGCCTAGTGTTTCTGGTAAATGGTGATTGGTCTGTGCTTAACCTATGGTGTTTTAGTCGTTGTGCCTCAGGTTGAACTAACAAATTTTGCCTGAAATGAAATGTAGTTATGTTACTCATTTTTTTGTCTTTACCTTGTGTTGTCAGTGTTGTAGTCAGAAGAAGTGGGGTAGATGTTGATCCTCCAACTGTTTGTATTAAGCTGTCCTGAAATGGTGTTCCACTAATCATTGTCTGCTTTGATTTTTTTTATTTGACTAGTATGTGGTGTCAAATTTTGTACTGCAATACTATGGAATGCATGGAGATATTACTTGGATTTCTACATTTTTAAGTAGTATTTTTATTCAATTTTTTAAGGCTCATTTTGAGCATTTTTTTGTGTAGAGATATTTAATAATGGAAAATATATGGATATAACATTTTTTTTAAATCTAGTTCCCCAGTAAAATGCAAGTTAATTGCACATGTTAATCACAATTTCATTGCACAAACATGCTTTAATCGCTAAATTTTTTAGAAGATAGAATTTCTCCCAAGAAACAAATAGAATATTAAAACCAATATGTGAAATAATTCTCGACTAAGTACCCCTAACTGTGCTTCACACAGTTCTAATTCCTATGCATTTAATATTATATAATGCTTTAATATGGCTCAGAAAAAAAAATGGTTTACCATGTCACTCAAGGTACTTAACTGTTTAATAACGTCACTGTGCATTTTGTCTTTCTTTTACTCCATCTGTCGCTTACTAATGGATCCTTTCTTCCCAATTTAAATGCTCATCATGAATTGAATATGGCATGCCGTTCGTTTTCCATAGGAGGTGAGTACAAGTGGCCCCTATGTGCTAGCTAGCCCTTACTTATCCCCATCTCCCTCTTGCTTCCATTTCGGTCACTGCGCTTGGGGATTGTATGTAGAATTTTGGGTACCACCTGTTTACCTGTTTAACTTATGTGATGTCAGTTACTTTTTTAAAGATTTATTAAGGTGAACAGTTAAAGAAAGTCACACCCTTCAAAAGATGAGTTTATGTGAATTTGTGGACACCCCAGTAAATTATATTATTAATAAGCTAAGATAAGGCCGCAAATATGTGTTTAAGACCCCACAGCTGATATATATATATAATACACACACATATATATATATATATATATATGTGTGTGTGTGTATGTATACATATATATATATATTCTGTAGAAGATTTGGGTCAATATAGCCAAAACTCTTTCCTTTAGAATCTTCATTTTATTATTCCATGTTCCTACTTTTTTGTGATTAAATTAGTTTTTGAATAACTGTTTTATGAAAGCTGGTTCATTTAATTTCAACATCTCTTAAATAATAAAAAATATTCTTTTATTATATTAATTATCCAAGTTAAAATTCAATACCTAAGGTTTGTTTCTTAGGTGAGGGTAGAGCTCACCTAGTATAATCTTGATTATGGAACTGACATTGACATTCTGTAAAAAATATTCAAGTTTAAATATCATTTATTTAAATTTACATGTATAATTTTTTGAATTAAGTGAAAAAATTAATCTTAATTCTATTCAGATACTTGCATTTTACCAATTTTCAAAATCAATGCTGTATTTTAACCAAATACTTTATAGAGCACTGCAAAAATTTGAATGATGAAAAAATTACTGAGAAAATTTCATTTACATTATCATGTTTTGATGGAATTAAAGGCTCTTTAATGAAACACTGTAAAGTAGTTTGCATTTTGTCTGTCTCTACCATTTCATTAATTCGAACATTACCTCTTCATGAATCCACAAAATGGCAGAAGCAACAAGAGTTGAACAAGAGCAAAGAAATCATTGTGCTGGACCCAAAGAGATCAAATGCTATTAACATTGGGATGACCAAGCTCCCACCACCAAGGTCCATCAAAACAGCAATCCTTAAGATGGATTCAACCATAGTTAACAGGGAAGGCATTGAGGTAAGGTTGAAAATTATCCTCCAAGGTTTTACAGAGTTATATGACTTTGCTGGAACTAAGTGATTACATAATGCATGGATTAAATGTCCACTAGCATTCAATTGGATGACCCAAGTTTTCACTACAATGTGACTACAATAATATAGGATATCTGACTGTTTAGTACTCCAGCCAATCAGCAATCATCTTGCATGTCTTACAGCCGAAACATTGTTGGTGTGAGAGAGAGAAAAGCAAACCAGAACAAACATGTCGGTCATGATTGCATCAAATGTTCTGTCGAATACACAACACATGACCATTTTTCACTGTACTCATCAGGGTTTCTCAGTCATGAATGCATAAAGCACTCTTAACATATTACTATGACATGCATTTTTTATTTTGAGTTTGAGAGAGACAGCTTGTGACCTCATGTCATTCAAGATGTTAGCTAATTGGCTAGAAATGTAATGGCAAAAAGACCTAATATAATGGTTCAAACTGTAGTAAGTGAATTTGAGATTAGGATGCACATTAATTAAAGAAGTCAATACCAAAAATTTATATAAATCAAAGGAAAACCTCTGTCTCTAAGAAAATATAATTTGTCTTATGCCAACTAACTAGGTAATTGGATTACGCATAGAATTGTACATGGAACAGCTGACTCATCATGAATCCTGCATTGTTTACGACACTTTACTGTTGCTGCTTTTATTTGATCCCTCTTCTTTGGAGCACATGCTAGTTTTAAAGGCTATCAGTTATACTGTTCAACAATTAAGAGATTCGTTTGTCTTATCATTTACGTGTTTGCTTCTAACGATGCAGAAACTCCTGACAATGTTGCCCACCGAGGAGGAAAGGTCTCGTATACAGGAAGCACAGTCATCCAATCCTGATGTTCCCCTGGGGAGTGCTGAGCAATTCCTCTTAACTTTAGCTTCCATCTCAGAGCTCTCGGCAAGGCTCAAATTATGGGCCTTCAAGCTGGACTATGAGAACAGTGAGAAGGTGAGTGGTATTGAATGTGGATTTGGTGGAACAAGCAGCTCAAATGAAAAACTATAAATATGTTTTAATAAAACATAGCAACATTTGTATTCATTGGTGATGATAAATTTAATTTCACCATAATAACAAAGCTTATTATAATGCATTTTGAACGGCTTCAGCATGAGCGTGAAAATATCTTTTATAATCACTCAAATGGACTAAATTAAATTGAAAACCTACTGCATGGGAAAATAAGAATAATTAAGTTAAACAAATAAATAATACCATTTATGCTTACCAGTGTAGGTATGTAGTAACATTCTATTAAAGTTTCATCAACATTATCTCAACTCGAAAAATATTCATAAGACTGATTACTATTAATCTAAAGTGGATTGTAAGCATTAATGGCTGTTAGTGCATTAGCATGACACAAACAGCAACAATGTTGGCTCATTGGATCAAGAGCAATGTGCTGAACATGTCTGCCCTCTCCACTGATTAGATGGATCAATACAGCTGTGATGACACCCTTATTATCTAGTTTTGATTTTTCCTAAATGAATCATATGAAATCATCTGTAGTTGAAAGCGGTCTTCTATCTCTTCAAACCAGATACCCCCTTACCATCTTACCCCCTTGATCTTCCCTTACCAGATAATAAGCCTTTTGAAACCTTTTGGTCAGAGTTTTCCATACAGTATCCCCTCAATATAAGATTTGCATATGCACTTATAATAGGCGAGTGGTTTACCCCTAAAAAGATTCTTAGAAATGCAATATCGACCAAATTTTTTATCTCATTTTGAGTGCACAACACCCTTTTCTTTCAATTGCTTATATTTTTTTGAGTGTAACTAATTTGTTTTTTTAATTTTCCGAGTGGGCCATCAATTGATATTAACAAAATACCTATAAAAAACAGTAAATACACAGAAGCAATTCGGGACAATTTTTTAGGTAAATCACATTAAAATAAACACTTTTTATCTCATGACAAATTCTCAAAAAATGCTTCTTTTTAGAGAAGTTTGGGATTTTATGCTGACAGAATGACGAAATTACTAATTTTTGGGATTTATTTTTTTTAAACTAACAAACAAATTGCAATTAAAAAAAAAACCATAATGATCTTTGAAGCTTTAGCTAATTGAAATTTTTTGACAGTGACAAATGGTGTTTATGATGTTTTAGCGTGAGTAACTTTTAGCGTAACAAACTAGAAGTTGGTTGTGGTAACAATGGTGCCTTTTGGATTCACATTTTGAACGTCATAGATACTATTTGTCATCGTCAAAAAAATTTCAATTATAGCTAAAGCTTCAAAGATCATTATATCTTTTGGAAAAATTGTGATTTGTTTGTTAGTTATTGAAAAAAAATTCCCAAAAATCAGTAATTTCGTCATTTTTTTAGTATAAAATCACAAAGATCTCAGAAAAGAAGCATTTTTTGAGAATTTTTTTGGAGATGAAAAGAATTTATTTTAATGTGTTTTGCCGAAAAATATTGTCTCGAAACGATTCCGTTTAAATACTAGTTTTTACAGGTTTTTTTGCTAATAACAAATGATGACCCACATGGAAAAATAAAAAATATATATAGTTACACTCGGAAAAATATAAGTAATTGAATGAGAAAGGTTTCATGCACACTCGAAATGAAATGGTTGGTTCAGGCTCTGTTTACATGGGGGGGTTAAAAAAACCACTCTCCCTATAAGGCATGCTTTCTTCCTCCTTGACTCAAGAGATTCCCAACCCAATTTTTTTTATCATCTCCTTTTTTTACTACTAACACTAGCTTTTCTTTTAAACTTCCTCTTAGCAAATCTTGTTCCTAGTTGCTGAGCTCTGTTCAATCTTTTTTTATGAATGAATAATTGATGATAAGTTATTATTTTGAATTACCCTTGTGAAGAAGAGTTAACACAGATTGCACTATCTGCAGATCAGTCATTGACTGCAAATGTCATTCTTCCATCCATGCAGGAAGTTGCTGAACCTCTAATGGATTTGAAGCAGGGAATGGAAACACTCAGGGCCAGTAAAACATTCCGCAGTATACTCAGCACTCTCCTGTCGGTAGGAATTTTCTTAAATGGAAATGAAGTAAGTACATATATACTATGTGGGAGAATGATAATGTACCTAATAAAAGCTATTTGGGAAATAACAATAATTTATCATAGATAAGTCAAAAATTGAGTGTATTCAATGATTTTAACAATTATTAATCAATAGAGCGTTCTAAGATAACTATAATTATTTAACTTTATTCAACCATATAATCACTGTATGGTACTTTGAAATGCTGCATTTTTGGCATTGCATTGTAGGTGATATAAAATGTCTGCTTGTTAATAAACTAAGTAACTCTTAATGTCATCTGTAGCCATTAATAAATAATGTAGTAGACTTCACTATAAAAAATGAGAAGTACACATATAGTTTAAGGAGTTGAAAGCTGTTTTGAAAAAAAATACATAATGATTTAATTCAAGCCAGCCAAGGAACTAAGACAAACCTTTCTATGAAATTACTTTAACCCCTTAACTGTGGGAGCCTTGTTTCTTTGTGATGGCTTTGTGCAGGAGAAAAGTAACCATAGCTCTCTTTCCTTCTATTTCTGACAAAGAGAGAAATTTTATTAGGTGGCAGGCCTGGGACGACCCTTATTGACCACACAACCCAGTTCCCTCCAAAGGGGTAGTGGAGATATGATTGACTATAGTCAAACTATTTCACACAGGAATATATCGAAAAATGAATTCCATATTTAATTTTCTTGTAAATTTCTCATTAATTTGATATGAAACAGTACGTAAATCCTTTCATTTATAACCAGCATTCTACTGAAACTATGACAACTAAGTTCAACTGTTTAAGATGGCAGATGCATCTGCACTTCCGTGTTGATCCTGTAATAATATAGTAAATTCTAGCGATAAGTTCATTTCATGTGATTGCTGCCCGAATATTTATCACCATAAATGTACAGGCCTTAATGATTTATCGTTTAAAGCTCTGAGCAAATTGCGTGATTTATATTGGAAATTCTTCTCATGCTGTTCAACTAAGCTTTCTCTAACTAGTATGGCTACTGACATTGAATTTCTTAAAAAGGAGCTTAACTATTTAAAAAGTGAACAATGCTCTGCTGCTGAAAAGGAAAAGAAAGTTTTCACCTCTATGAAAGAGAAGAAAGTCTCCTTTGTGGACTCCGTAAAATCCACCAATTCCAATAATTGTGCCTCAAGACCGGCTGGTACTACTCGTGAGACTGTCTCTGTTAACCAGACAAATTCCTGTGCGACTGTGAAGTCAGTCAAATCTACGAAGCCAAGTGCACCACCTGTAATATCTACGGACGGGAAGGAGCCCGATGACTCAAATGAAGGCTTCACTGAGCTTCGTCGGAAGAAGACGAACAGAAGGACCTTTCGAATTATTGGATGTGGTGGAGCATCTGGTGATGAGAGTTGTGGCCTTCGTGCCGCGAAGATTACTAATTTCATGTACATAGGTATACTAGATCGCGAAACCACCTGAGACCAAGTGATTTCCCATGTGAAAAAAACTTTAACATCAACTGTGTTTCTTGTGAAAGAATTGTAGGTAAAAGTGCACATGCTGCCTTTAAAATTGGTCTCGACTATACACTGTGCAAGAATCTTAATAACATTAATCTCTGACCCCGCTGTCCGTTGTCACCCGTTTCATAGGGCCCAAAAATCCCATTGAATGTGTTGACTTGGTTATCTCAAGTGATAATTCTGTTGATGGCCAAAACAACATTGTGAGGGATACGTCACCAGAGCATGTAGGAATAATTATGCGTGCCAAATCAAATAAGAGTGCTGACGTGCCTTCTCTATGACCTAAGGAGACATGACTAGGGCAAGATATTGACAATGTGTCAATCCCTAAGACTGTAGGTAACTGTTCTTCCTCACTCAACTTTCTTGTGCTTAATATTCATTGCCTAAGAAATAAGACTTCTGACTTAGAAGTATATTTGAATTCTGTACACTTAGATTTTTTGTGCCTCTCAGAACACTGGCTACATGAACATGAATGTGACTTATATCAAATAGTGGGTTACAACCTTGGCACAATCTATTGTAGAAAAAATTGTAAAAAATGGAGGAGCATGCATCTTTGTAAAAAATTATCTTGAATTTAAACCTTTGGACCTGAATTGTTTTTGTATGGACAAGCATTTTGAAATAGCTGCCATCCACCTCAAGAGGTGGAGATTAATTGCTGCTTGTATCTATCGTTCACCCAGTGGTGATTTTCAAATATTTTGTGAACAACTAGAAAGAGAATTTTTGCAGCATTTTTTTAACATCTCATGCTATTGTTCGAGGAGGCAATACCCCAGAAATTAATTCAATTGAAACATGAGCCCTGACATCAGGCAACTTGGTTTAGTGCAGATCTTGAACTTATGAGAAGGAACTTGTTAATCTTGCATAGGCAGTATAAGCTATGCAGAAGGGAGGAACTCAAAAAAGTCTATAACAATCAAAAAAAGGAATACCACTCTGAGTTAAGACAAGCTAAAAGTCGTGCTATTGCTAATTACATTAAAAATGCACCAAATAAATGTAAAGCAGCCTGGTCTGTCATCATACAGGAAACCGGGTTGAGTAAAAAACATTGTGAGATTCCTTTTGATTTTGAAACCTTTAATGAATTCTTTATTAGTTCTATAGATAACATTTTTGCCAATATTAATAATGCTAAAAAAAACAATGGATAATGCCACTGTTTTGCTATGTAATAATTCCACTACTAACATGACATTTAAATGGAAAGTAGTATATCAGGCAGATAAAGCTGTTAAGAACTTTAAAAATTCTAATTGCAAGGACATACTTGGGCTCTCCAATAATTTAATCAAATCTGTGATACATTGGATATCTTATCCTCTATCTAATGTGATCAACTCCTGTCTTCAGTCTGGCTATTTTCCTGAATCTTTGATGTTTTCTAAGGTTATTCCTATCCACAAACGTGGTGATATTCATTCTCTCAGTAACTACCGCCCAATCACAATTATTTCTGCTATTGGTAAAGTCTTTGAATCTGTTGTCTTTACACAAATCTTAGACCACTTTGAAACTCTAAATCTCTTTACACCAACTCAGTTTGGATTCAGACCTGGGAAGTGTACAACTCAAGCAGTTGACTATGTCATAAAACAGATAATCAAGGCTTTGAAGACAAAATATGCTTGGCACTCACACTCTGGAATTTGTCTTCAGCTTTCGATTGTGTGGCTCACACAATTCTTATTGACAAGCTAAAATATTATGGTCTTCTTGATGTTGAACTCAAATTCATGATTTCCTATTTATCGGAGTGCAAACAGCCAGTTTATGTAAATGGTAAACAATCAAAGTCATTAAATGTCAAGTATGGTGTACCTCAAGACTCTGTGCTGGGTCCCCTTCTTTTCCTTGTCACGATCAATGACTTGTGCCTCAATATGACCACTGACTGTGTTCTCTATCCTGATGATACTACATTCCTACATAGTTCCTCCAATCACAGTGAAGCTGTGGATATATATTCAGTCATCCTTGAAAAAGCTAACGAATGGTTTGCTGCCAATAATTTCTTCCTAAACCTAGTCAAAACTCTTCTTTCTTCTCTGTACTCTAAAACCAGCTATAAAAGAAATTGACTCCATCATATTACTGGGATTTCATCTAGATTCAAAATTGACTTGGTGTGAACATGTTTTGCTCATGAGGAAAAAACTTGCACTTATTTCTGCTCAGGAAGCCGAAACTGTATGTGAGCAAGGACTACCTCATTAATGCATATTTTGCTTTCTTTCATTCTCATATCACTTATGGTATTAGACTCTGGGGCCATTCATCTGATGTAAAACTAATACTCTTGATGCAGAAAAAAGCAATCCGAATTTTAGCCAATGTAAGTCAACTTGATCACAGTAAACCTCATTTTTAAAATCTAAAAATTATGACAGTTTACAATATGTTTTTATTTTACTCAATGATGCATGTGAAAGAAAATCAGAGCATGTACTCTATTAGGGCTGATATGCACGATCACAATACCAGGGATAAAAACTCCATAGATATACCATTATGTGGGCTAAGCAAGACACACAAAGTTGAGGGTTTACCAATTAAATTCTTTAATATGCTCCCTAACTCTGCCAAAACAGTCTCCAATAAGGTGTTGGGTATTGGGTTCTCTATGACTGGTTCATCTCCAAACCCCTCTACTCCCTGGAGGAGTATTATGATCTTGATTTCTCTAATTTAATATTTTAATGTTTAGAGTATGATTGTATTTTTCTATGTTTATAGTTGTTAGTGTTTTATTTTGTATTTCATTTGTTTGACAACATCTATCATAGCACTTCCTATGTGTGTAAATTCAAGATGAATAAAGATTATTATTATTATTATATTACTGTTTTTTTGCACTGCAGAAAAGGATTTATTTCTCCTCATTGAAAAATTTAATTTTTCAGGCTAGGGATTTGGAAAGAGGTGTTGAAATAGTTATAGCCACCCCAGGTCGTCTGATAGACTTCTTGGAGAGAAACACCACTAACCTCAAGAGATGTACTTATCTGGTCTTGGATGAAGCAGATCGTATGCTGGATATGGGCTTTGAACCTCAAATTAGAAAAATCATTGAACAAATTAGGGTATGTCCCTTACATCAAGTTTAGAGAATGTGTAATGAATGTGGTTTGGTATCTTATATAAATAGTCAGTAGTTTATATTAAAAAATGAGATGCTGCATTTGTGGCAACCATGCCATGTTAAGGAAGTGAAGGAATGAGACAAACTGGGTTTACAGTTAACATATAATTTCACCTATTATTCCTAGTTTCATGATTATTTCACACTGTTGTGTAAAAGATATGACCTCTCACAATTATTGTTTAGGTGATTGCTTGGTGAATCCAGAATAGTAAAAATATTGTAGTGCTAAATTTTCTAAGTAAACTAATAGCAATAAGCAGTACTTATAGCTAGAAGCAATACTAACGTTTCCCTGATAATATTCTCATGCCTTTCCCTTTAATTGTATTGCAAACTATTATATTCTATTGCATATTGTACACTTTGAAGCAAGCTAAGCAAATATTGTAGAAACTGTCTTAATTTTTTTAAAACCTGAATGGTTAACAAGATCTATTCCATAATATTTTACAGCCGGACCGTCAAACATTAATGTGGTCAGCAACTTGGCCTAAAGAAGTGAGAAACTTGGCTGAGGAATTTTTGAAAGATTATATACAAATCAATGTTGGATCCTTGCAGCTTTCAGCCAACCACAATATTCTTCAAATCATAGATGTATGCCAGGAGCATGAAAAAGAGAATAAGTAAGTATAATAAACATTGTAAGATACCAGTATGTTTTTCTTTTGGAACAAGTAAGGTATGGAATCACCTTCCATGACTGTCTATTCAAATTTCTCCGTAGCAAATTAAAATATATTGTAATGTGGAAGCCGATATATAGTGAACTACATAATAACCACTATGTTAATGGTTTTATATTTTCTAGCTTTTAATCCAGTACTAATCCCACTTTACAGAATTTGTCTCTATTTCTTAATGCTCCTCCATTCCGCAATATTCTGTCATGTTGACATTTTTGATACTCTGGTATATTTTCTGTTTTTCCATCTTAATATTCATAATCAATTAAGAAAGGAAATCAGTCAACAGATGCAATAGATTTACGTTACGACCGCTTTCTCCTCCAGGAACTTCTCTATAGAGTAAACAGAGTTGCTTTAAATTTTTGCAAAAATGTTCTCAAGGTTTTAATCTAATTTTTTATAATTTTTTTCCCCAAATCACAGTTGCTATCTATTGACTTTTGCAATCTGTAAGATGGCATTGCCAAATTAAGTCTGTTGTATGTATGATGGGATGTGAGTATATCACTCCTGAGTTTTAAGTTTTGATAAATTGCATTTTTTTAAATATCAGGACATCACAATTACATATATAAATCATTTACAGTCATAATTGTCTCACAAATTATGACTTGCAGTGAGAATTTTGGCATTTGTAAAAATCCTCAATGTTCTTTTTGGAATTTCAAGTAACTTTTCAATACATGAGCCATTATCCCAAAGGCATATGCCATAGAGCTTGATGACAAGCTAAATAAATATTTCACCGATATTTATGCAGTATAGAATTTAGAGTCACTATTATGCCAAAAATATTTGTGACATTTACATTCCAGGATTCCTCCATCTCCCAATGGGATGAGGTGATACTTGAGTACAGTCGGGTTTCATCTAGTTTTTTTATGAAACCACTCCAAAATACAGTAACATCGTGTTATAACCTGCCTCTCTTTACTGCGGTTTTGGATATACCACGGGTATCACCACGTCTTCCAAAATGATAACATTGATTATTTTCTTTGTTGGTAGTAGGTACCTTTGTAGCTAATTTAATCTTGACGTGCCTTCCGAATCATCACAATGGCACTACTTCAAGCGATTATATTACATATTATTATCCAGTAATTACAAGTTGACCTTCTGATCAGGTAGTAACATAAATTTACATTAATCACAAAACTTACAAATTATTGCAACAATTACTTGCAAAATAACATTACTTACAAAAAAATCGCATAAATTGCAAGGAAGACAAGAGATGGAAAAGGAAATATTTACAAGATTTTAAGAAAAAAACATACAGCGATGCATAGAAAAACATAAAAACAATCCCTTCACAGCCCCTTCAAGATAATTTCAATCGTCAAACAAGTAATCTATGAACCTAGTGAGGAATACAATTGTTATATTACATGTTTTTTGCATCTCTTCTTAAAAATGTTGATGGCACTTGGAAAGGGCACAAAAATTTTTGCAGGTAGGCTGTTCCGATCAGTAATTGATTTATTTAAGAATGAGATTTTTTTTATATTAATACTTTGTGGCCAACATTTTATCTTGTGTAGGTGATCATTTTGGCCCATAAAATTTGGTTTATCCAACTCCATTGATAGGTCTGCCCATGCTTTACCTCCTTTGAATATATGAAACATTCTATATAGCCTCCTTCTTTTCCTTCTTGTTTTTAATGTCTCCCAACCAAGAGATTTGAGCATTTCTGTCACGCTGTCAGCCCTCTTATGTTTTCCCAGTACATA
>WURS02000015.1:1041928-1052654 GCA_011762765.2 Rhinocypha anisoptera | reverse complement strand
AAATTCTTCACCACTGTGAGTTTTTTTCTTTTTGTGTCCTTTGTCTTTATACGTTCCACTAGTGTTCGAACCAATATATATGTATATAAATTTCTAATATATATATATACATACATATACACACATATATATATATACATGTGTATGAATATTTATATATATAGCACTGCCACAGGGGTGGTGACGAAAAACATAGAAAACAAAAATAAATAACACTCACTAGTAACTAAGTCCAATAATTTCGATTGGACGTCCCATTTTCTTCCAGGCGAAGGTGAAAAGGATCTCTTTTCACCTTTTACAGATCTGGAAGAAGATGGGACATCCCATCGAAATTATTGGACTTAGTTACTCGTGAGTGTTATTTATTTTTGTTATCTATGTTTTTTGTCGCCACCCTTGTGGCTGTGCTATATATTGTGCTTTAATGAGTTTTCTCATGAACATCTATATATTTATATATGCATGTAACATGATGTGTAACTGAAATTGGATAAAATCAATTTTTTAGACTAGCAAGTTGTTGCTGCTTGCCCATGACCAAATCTAGTGATAACCCAACCAACACAACTGAACTGGGTGAATGGAAAATTGATTAAACATTGGTTCACCTTTCTAAAACTCTGAATCTAATTGATTTAACATAATTTTGAGTGCTGAAGTATCTGAAACCTCAAGTAAATTCTAACCTATATATTCACTCTATTCCAGAACATTCAGACAAATTTATTATTAAATATCTTCTATGACCAAATGATGTAAGCCAATCTTTTAAGTGAATTGTCTTTTTTAAGTCAAACAATTCAATTAAAACCAGGATACTAAAATACAAGGGTTTGTGTCAAATAATTTAGGCGTAATTACCTGGCAAAGTTTTGTGAGAAGTCTGTATAACTTCAAGGTCACTGATGGCTGAAGATCTTTGTCCATCATCTGTTTGTATAAATTCTTTACACAGCGCTCACAGGTTTCTACTAATTCTTTCTGGAACTTGGCATTTGTAATTGCCTTAGAACACCCTGCCACCTCTGAAAATAAATATGGCATTAAGGCATATATACCTTATCAAAGCCTGGATCCCTGATTCTCCAAAGAAACACTACTTATTTTTGACAACTGCTTATTTATTATTTAGGTCTAGAATCCAAAAGTATTTTTTTGTTGATTATTTGATATATAAAGCTCTTTTCACTCACTACATGAACACCGATTTAAATTCCACACCCATTCTCTACCATCCAATTCTCCATACCATCCCAAAATGCCATATCCAGTCCTTCCTTAAGTACTTCACTTCCCTTTTTATTATTTATTTAAAGTTAAATGGCAAATAGGGTAATTTTACTATAATTAAGTAATAATAGCTGCCACCCCTAGAGAGACAGTTTCAAGGAGATAACCAATGAAGGAATGATTAAGGTGTTCATAAATTGAAATAAATTCATGAACACATGAAAACAAGTCCTTGAAACTTTAATTTAATCCAGAATGATGTGACAAATATCAAAAAAGACATTGACAACCAAAGCTTACGAGGGTGGTCTGAAAAGTTTCTGACCCAACAAAGATACAAGACATTTTTTCAGAAAATTTATTTTAATTTTTCTACAGTCTCCTTGTAACTCAACACACTTCTCCCAGCGATGCTCACATCTCTGTAACCCATCCAAAAAGTACTCAGCGTTTTTCTCTGCAAAACAATTGTTCACAAAGGTTTTTGCCTCCTCATTTGATGAAAATCTGTCCTCCAAGTGCAATTTTTAGATGAGGGAACAAAAAGGTCGCTTAGGGTTAGATCTGGTGAGTAAGGCGGATGGTCAAGCAGTTCAAACCGTAATCCGTGGATTTTCACCATGGCAACTGCTAAGGTGTGAGACGGTGCATTGTCTTGGTCAAACAGGATTTTCTTTTTCTGCAAATGTCTCCATTTTTCCGCAAGTTCTGCCTTCAGCTTGTCAAGTAACGATGCGTAGTATGCTCCTATAATGGTTTTTCCTTTTTGAAGATAATCTATTAAAATAACTCCATGACTATCCCAAAATCACAGTTGCCATCACTTTCCGAGATTAAAAAAAGTTTTTGCTTTTTTTGGAGCCGGTTCTCCCTGTGCAGTCCACTGTTTGAACCTTTTTTTTGTTTCGGGCATATAATGGTGTATCCAAGTTTCATCTACAGTAATCAATCGTTGCCAAAACTCGGATTTATTGTGCCTAAACTGCACCAACAGAGCATTGGAAATGTTCATTTGAACACGTTTTTGGTCTAATGTGAGCAAATGCGGCACTCAACATGCAGGCATCTTTCTCATGCCTAAATGTTAATTTAATATGTGACAAACACGTGCTTTTGACATGATCATAACCTCTGCTATCTCTCTCACTTTAATTCAGCAGTCGTCTAGCAGCATTTGGTGAACTTTGGCGATGTTTTCGTCAGTAGTTGCAGTTTTTGGATGTCCCAAACATTCATCGTTTCCCAAGCTCTTACGACCACGTTTAAATTCAGCTGCCCAAAATTTCACTGTGGTAAATGATGGTTCAGAGTCCTCATACACAGAATCCAACTCATCTCTGATTTGGTAGGCATATTGCCTTTCAAAAACAAATATTTAATAACAGCTCGATATTCGATTTTGTCCATTTTCACAAAAACACTCACATCAACTCACTCAAACGACTGTTACATAAAAACTGTGCATTCAAAATGGCTGAAACTTTGGTGAGTAACTGTCAGCAGATGAACAACGAAATTCACTAGCTTTTATTTATGAGTGCTGCCATCTTCACGTTTAGGTCGGAAACTTTTCAGACCACCATCGTATTACAGTATTTTATTAGGCACAATTCCTTAAGATACAAAATTATTGTGTAACTGTATTTTAATACTGAATTGATGATATGACTCTAAAATGAGTTTATTTTAAGATACTTTAATCTCACATTTTCATAATTAGCAGAATTATCAAAGGATATCCGGAAAAAGGCACATAAAAGAATATAATAAAGTTGGAATCAAACTAATAAACTACAAATATTAACATTTTTATGAAGAGACCCATAAAATAAAGCTGTTTCTATGTCTGGTTCCTAATGAATGAAAGTTAAGCCCTACTATGAATGAATGCACAGTTAATTCTGCATTTGTGAAATTCCTGTAATGCAAAGACGCTGAACTTTTATTTAAAAAACACCAAAAGCAGAAGTCACCACTTGCAACAAATAACCTCTGGTACTGATGGAGTATCAGACAAATTCATTAGTTGTCATTGATCTGCAGACAAATTCTTGAATTAGTATAGAGCATGTTTTAAAACAAAGAAGACTGCTAGTGCTTGCTAATATTAAAATAAATTAAAATCAACAATCTTTTTGAGAACATTATTTTCCACCTCCAAGTGACAAATCCAATTCTTATGTCAAGAATTTCGAATACATATTTTTGTTCCTTTCAGGAAATAATTTTAGGATATCTCCTTCAACTGTTTGCAAATGACTGGCATTAGTTTCCTGAGTTTTCCTAACCTTAGATTCACAGTGAATGGTACATTTAGTGACTTTAGACAGTTTTTTAAGAGCATACTAATTGACTACTGATTTGTATGAAAAAATTGTTTGTTGTATTTTCTTGACATCAACTGAAACTTAATCATCAGTAACACCATTAATTTGATGTATTCAGGAAAAAACACTAATTTGTACGATTTTTAAAGGATAAAGGTCATTCTACAATGGATGTAAGCTGTAAACAGACAGACAAAATATCAGCCACTCAGAGAATGTCATTACTACCACCAGTCACAGCTCACTGCTTTGTGGAAGCATTTTTGACCATAGAGGTACAGAGGCAACATTCTCATTCATTTTAATAAATTTACCTTTCATAGAATTGAACATTTCACAAACTATTCTTGATATAATTTTGACACTCACCCGTCTTTGATATCCATGTCAATCTTTTACAGCTTGTTTCTGCTTATATTCATGGTAGAATGACCTTAAGATGTTCTGTCGAAAATATTTTACCTAATAAACAGTATTATTTATTAAAATTTTAAAGAAAAATTACAAATATCTTGTTCAAAATTGCCTGATCATGAAACCAGCAAAATAATAAAAGTATTAAAGTGATGCAATCTTGGTTTAACCTAGATGTTCATTCCTTCATTGAAAGAATTCAAACATGTGAAAAAAACTTTGGTTCCATCATTGCACCATGCCTTATGTCATTTTATTGGCATGGCATTGATTAGTGATTTGAGTTGGTGGTACCGATGACTTTGGACTGCATTACTTCAGACTTTTGTAATTGGTGTGGACTAGGTCAACTTCCCTCATTTTCCTCCTAAAAACATCACACAACTCTTTACTAACTCTGTTCTTTACTCCACTGTTGTTTCAATGATGTGTGGTTTCTCGTGAAATATTTATTTTAAACGTAAATGTCTAATGGTTTGTTTTGTTTTTAAATTCATTATTATAAGATTAGGACTAGTCTATTCCTAATCTTACCAGTTACTCAGGGAAATTTACTTAAGTAGTTTTAACACCAATTTTTTAAAGTTGTGATGCCTGCCATCTTTCTTGAATATAAAATATGCTGTAACTTTATCATTATTTCATTACATAATAATAATCATAGTTATTAGTACATCACATCATAGTGAATATCATTATTGTCCCATTTATTACATAAAAACAGTTCTAGTGGCAGGATGCAGCAGTTTACATTCTTTAATTAATTGATAAGCTGCTTAGTAACCTGAGGTCATGACCTTGCCTGTTAGCATCAGAATGTGCCCTAGGGCATGCATGATACATTTTTATTGAATTCTTGAATGTTAATCCTGTAATCAGGTCAGGTAATGAACCATTATAGTGCCAAAGCTAACACCACTATAATTTTGAGCTCTAAGCAATGAGGAATTCAGGTAGTGTACATGTGTTTTTTAAATCCAACTGAATGGTTTTTTTTGTAGTATGTGTGTGTGTGCTTTGGCTCACCTGAAGGCTTATGGATTGGTAAATATGCAAATATACATGTACAAACTGAAGGATTATGTATTCTCATTTAAATTAACGCTTTTATTTGTTGACATGACACATTGCATAGTTAGTCTAAATTAAATTTTAAGCAATAAATTTATGTATTTCCTATTGATTTTTCAGTAGAAATATAATTTCCTTATAAAACAGAATGAATTAGTGTGCATCACCTGAATATAACAGTAAAAAATGAATGTGTGCAATGTGGTGGAAATTTTCCATAATAATAGGAAGTGATATTGCAATTTCCACTTAATACTAAGTATGTATTAAGTGGAGATTGCAAGTGTTCTCTTTGCCTACTATTATTTCTTTGAGTTCCACATAACACCTGTGTAAATATGTAATTCACTTTTTATATGCTGTTTTTGAGAACATAACTCGGTGCAGTGGAGAGACTGCGGACATCACCAAATAAAGAATCAATTAGGAACTGTTATACATTTCTTGTTGCGAGTACCTTTCCCTTAGCAATTGTTGTACATATCTTCAGAATGCGTAAATAACCTAGCATGAAACTTTGTATTTTGTGCAGTGACCATATATGAGACTATTATACCTATATGTAATCAAAATACATATATATGACTAATGTTTACCTTCTATAACTTTATAGTAAGACGGACACTTAAGAATGGACTTTCGGAAGAAGAGAAGCAGCATCTTGCGGCCTACATAAAAGGCTACTAATCAGGAAAAAGTTTGATTGTTCCGTTGGTTGTAGATTTCCCTCGGGCACCCGTGGTAAAAGAAAAAGATAACATCTCTTGCCTTTGCAAAAGAAGCACTGATTCTGAAGCGGTGTCACCTGTAAGTAAAAGTGCATAACGACTCTTGAGTGGCTTCGAGGAGAGTGAAAATGTTTGTGAAGAGCTTTTTATTAATAAGTCTCTGGAATATTGTGATACAGTGTAAAGCTAGTCCCATCGAGCACTCACATTCAGACGTGTGTGATGCTTCCTCTGCACACATGATGACAAGGAGATAATAAAAGGAAGCCCTGTTTGATATGATGAGTTTGCATTGTGCGCAATTGTGCTCTCGATCAACACAACTTGCAAAAGAAAAAAAAACAAAGTGCCAGTGCATATACTCATGACATTTCTGAAACAGATACAATAAGTCACACCTCCATTTTCTAGGGTTTGTACAATAATTGAAGATGTGGTATTTTTTAAACCATGTTTGTGTCGAACAGTCATTGCTGCTTGAGTGCATGTTTGAGTGTGAAATGTACGTATGTATGAAATGTGACTGAGTGGTAGATATATGAATTCAGGCTTATTACTTCTCAAAAGTGATCCTAACTAGTCTAATTGTGCCTATGACGAGAGGGTGATGCATTGTTTTTGCATAAACTTTCAAACCTTGATTAGAATGTCATAGAAATAAATTATTATACATTTTGATATAAAAGAGATTTTAATTTCTATGGCAATGACTGAAAAACTTGAATTTTCAGTGGTACTGACCTCAATAAATTTTTAGTGATTTTTTCAGAGCAAATTCTATCATCATTCACTACTGCTGCAGCTTCACATATGACTTGTTCACTTTCAATTTTGAATTAAGATATATACAAGAGATACTTTACTAACCCTAGAGGGAGTGGCTACACAAGTGTGAAAAATGGCTACACAGTTTGTATTGTCGGCCATACAGGTAGTAAATCCATTTGGTATACTTGTGTAGCCACTTCCTCTAGGGTTAACCCATGTCCTGAAGGAGACAGAACTTGTATTTTTGTTTATAGGGTGCTTTGATGCCTTTGGTCATTTTGCACCTCTTCAAGTCATAGAAAAAACCCATCTGGACAAACACGACACCCATGCCCTGGGATGGACTCGAACCTGTGATCTTTGGGTTAGACCGAGAAAGCTACACACCAGACTAACCCAGTTCGTGTATCAGAACTTGATAGATATTCAAGCACTCAAAATGTGTCCACAGCTCATGCAGTGCAAAAGATTTCAGCTAATGTAATGCTAGCATAATCTTAGTTACATTGAAAAAGTCCTCCCAAATTTCAAACTACAAGGCAAATCACTAAGGTGTGAATTTTGTACTTGTGGGAATTTTTGAGAAAAAGTTGACAATTAAGTGTTCTTATTTTTTCTTAATATATCTGGACCAAAATGGATACATATGGTAGTCACCATAATGATGGTATTCAGCTGTTTTTGTTGAGGAAGTTGAGGGTATTGCCGGGTCTCTAAATCTCACCGTACCATTCTTGACTTTAGGTATTACTGCAAACCATTGTCTCTGTAAAGCAGCACTAAATTTAGTGTAATACGCCCTAGACTCAGTGCCATGACATTGCAACCATAAGTCAAAGAACACCTTGAATGAAAAGCTCTTGCACTCAACAAGCTTGGCCCCCTCTCCAACACGCACCCACCCTATGGCGGCCCAGAAATAAGGAACTGCCATGCAGCTGTATCTGAGTCACACCCAGAGCAACCCCCCCATTCGGTTAAAGTCTTCCATTGGTGTTGGAACTCCGATGCCTACCTCTCTGTGCATATGGTGGTAAGGCATCAATAAACAAAGAGTCAATTAAGAATGTCGTATCATTTCTCTATTTGTTAACAGCATCTTACAGGGAGATCTGCATTCCAGTGCCCACAATCTCCTTCATCAGTACTTCAATCCGAAGATTGGTTGACTGCAACCCTCCATCCTTTCCCATCTAGTGATTTACCCCTTAGTAAGAGGCCTTCTTTCTAACATTTTTTAAAATTCACCTTATATATTTTTCCCTCAACCTTACCTTTTTTACATTTTTCATGAATTCATAGTGCTTCAGGGAGAGTTTGATCCATCTAGTTCTTCTTTTACATGTTACACACCATAATGACTTCTCTTCTGTGTACAGTTCCTTGTTCCTCACCATACCTCTCCACTTGATCTTCAGCATCCTCCTCCAGCAACATGTTTCAAAGGTTTATATTCTTCTTCTGGTCTGTTTTTCCAATAGCCCATGCCACTGAACCATAGAGGGCATCCTCCACTCAAACATTTTCACACATTGCTTCCTTTCTTGTGGTGATATCTTCCTTGAGCATAGTAATTACCTCTCGGCCATGAATTACCTCTTAGATTGACCTAATCTACACTTGATGTCCTTCTAACTTATTCTGGCTCATGTCAGGCTGCCTCCAAGGTAGATGAAGGATTCCACACTCTCTAATTTCTATCTTTTTACTATGATTCATTCAGCTCACACTGTACCAAACTCAGCTTCCGTCTTCTGCATATCACTAGTATTATAATACTGTTGTAATAGTGAAATTGTATTTTAGTCTTCATCCTATTTACACTCATGTTGTAGGTATCCCTTCTGTAATTGTTCCATTATGTTCAATTTTGCCTGTAGGTCTTCTCTTTTCTCTGGCATGCTGCCATCTATGAAATGTAACCACAGTATTCAACCCTTCAGTGAGTATGACAGATGAGGATAGGGCTAACACAGTATTCAGTTCAACAGGATGTGATAATTCACATTCACACACAAGCAAGGGTCCAGATGTTTTCCCTGGGCTACCAGTGGTTCCTTATGAGGGTCTGATACCCAGAAAATAATTCAACTTGGGTTCTAGCTGGAGATGCCCAGAGACGTCCATGATACTCTAGCCAAGTACATTCTCCACCCACTGGACTGCCAGGACCTCAGCTAGTTATACATGACATTATTAATTGCACCATCACTCACCAACCATGATAATGATGCTCTATTCAAGTGTTGAATTGTCGAACAGAATGGAGCCCCTAACAATCGGTTTAAAACCGGAGTAGACATCATCTTACCATACCCACATACCCTGATGTTATAGCCTGAATAAATAAACATGATAACTTTACTGTATCTATAATAAAATGACTGATACTTTGAAATGACATTTATCTTTATCAATTTTTATTACCCCCATCTTTTCCAAATGTCAATGTCTTTTGTATTCGCACCAAGATTGATCTGCCCTTGCTCAATCTTTTACTCCTAGAAAACCTATAACTTAAGATTTTTTAAAATTCTTAATCTCAAGGCTGCTTGGCTGATTAAATTAATGATTAAGTTTAGTAATTACTTGGATAAATTTTAATAGATTTCAAAAATACTTTTTAAACCTCCATTACCTACAAAAAATGGGTAGTATTACTGACTTTCAGCAACTGAATAGTTTTTCTGTCATTACCTCCAGAAGCTGGATTGCATAGATTGCAAACCTTAATAATAATTTTTAACCATCATACATAATGGATCATTTCATCATATGAGAATAATACATAAGTATTTCCATACATATAATGTCAGTAAAATGGATTTGAAAGAAATGCATTCACATTGTCAATAATTTAATTAGCAACTACATTTTGACAGAACTATTAAACTTGGCTGCAATTTGAATGCTTTTAATAGGATTTAGTAACTTGTACAGAAAAATCCCTTGGTAGTCCAATCCTAATTAATACTTTTATTAACACTGTGATGTGGAGTAACTCTGGTGTTATACCTATGAACATCAGAGTTTTATTTTATAAACGTACCTTCATTCTTGTGAATGAGACAGAGTTTCAAGGTTGTATAGGTATAGAAGGGGTAAGATGACTAATTGTTCGAAATTAGGTTTACTTGGTGCTCTATTGGCAACATGTATTATATTTTCTGCATTTCGAATGACCTTTTAAAGTGGATTGAAGAACCCCAAAAGGGAATGCTATAATATAAAAGTGTCTTCACATAGCCAGAATACATGGTTCTCAGTAGCTTTGTGCTAGGAATTTTCCTTTACATATATGGAGTACATTAAAGATTTATATGTAAGTATATGGATATTTTCCTCCCAAGATAGATTAGACGCAATCCAATTTTCTAAAAACTTGAGTCATATTTTTGTTCTTTTATGGGACAGTTATTAATAGTTAGATTAAAATTGAATGCTAATTTCATTTTGGGATTGAAATTTAAGTAATAAGTTTTGCTTACATTTAAAGATAGCCTATTATCAGTAAGCCAATTCATAAAGCTGTTTTTAGTTGTTACTTTGTCCAATAGCTGAATGGGATCATTTCTGTCGAAAATCAAGTTGTAATAACAATAGCAAAGAAAAATGTAGTAGAGAGGTATACATTTTAAACTATTTTCGTTTAACTTTACTTTCGCTTAATTTTAACATTTTCGGTCTATCAGACATACAGTAAATAAAGACCTCCTAGTAGGTAGTGTGCTGGACTACGGAACTGGAGGTTCCATCGTTCGTGTCGCTGGTACGAGCCTCGGTGACAACGAAATTTTCTCATCTCAAAATTGCACCAATTTTCGGGAAAAGCACCTACAACTTCAATACACGCAGCCTCTCAAGCGCAAGGCAGCAGTCTCACCAGTAGGCACTGATGGCACAGATCAAGAGGATCGGCCCGGCATCAACTGCCATAGCTGCAGGTGAGAGTGAAGTTCACGGAATCGTTCGCAGTACTGCGATGTGGAGGGAGATAGGGAAACCACCACATTAAATATTTCCCTAGAAAATGCAGCCCAGCATTCACATATATGGCGTGATGACATTCCTCCCAGTTAAATATTCCAGAGGTAAAATAGTACCCCAATCAGATCTCCGGGTGGGGATTACTGGGAGGGGTACATCAGTCAAAAAGGATAAGTGCAGGATAGGAACGTGAGGTCT